>CM038719.1:23555375-23768270 GCA_021613375.1 Megaleporinus macrocephalus
GCTACTACCGGTATGTGCTCCATGTGTGTCATATATATGCTACTACCGGTATGTGCTCCATGTGTATCATATATATGCTACTACTGATAGGTGCTCCATGTATATCATATATATGCTACTACCGGTATGTGCTCCATGTGTATCATATATATGCTACTACCGATATGTGCTTCATGTATATCATATATATGCTACTACCGGTATGTGCTCCATGTGTATCATATATATGCTACTACCGGTATGTGCTCCATGTGTATCATATATATGCTACTACTGATATGTGCTCCATGTGTATCATATATATGTTACTACCGGTATGTGCTCCATGTGTATCATATATATGCTACTACTGATATGTGCTCCATGCGTATCATATATATGTTACTACCGGTATGTGCTTCATGTATATCATATATATGCTACAACCGGTATGTGCTCCATGTGTATCATATATATGCTACTACCGGTATGTGCTCCATGTGTATCATATATATGCTACTACTGATATGTGCTTCATGTATATCATATATATGCTACTACCGGTATGTGCTCCATGTGTATCATATATATGCTACTACTGATATGTGCTCCATGTGTATCATATATATGCTACAACCGATATGTGCTCCATGTGTATCATATATATGCTACTACTGATATGTGCTCCATGTGTATCATATATATGCTACTACCGATATGTGCTCCATGTGTATCATATATATGCTACTACTGATATGTGCTCCATGTGTATCATATATATGCTACAACCGATATGTGCTCCATGTGTATCATATATATGCTACTACTGATATGTGCTCCATGTGTATCATATATATGCTACTACCGATATGTGCTCCATGTGTGTCATATATATGCTACTACCGGTATGTGCTCCATGTGTATCATATATATGCTACTACTGATAGGTGCTCCATGTGTATCATATATATGCTACTACTGATAGGTGCTCCATGTGTATCATATATATGCTACTACCGGTATGGGCTCCATGTGTATCATATATATGCTACTACCGATTTGTGCTTCATGTATATCATATATATGCTACTACCGGTATGTGCTCCATGTGTATCATATATATGCTACTACCGGTATGTGCTCCATGTGTATCATATATATGCTACTACTGATATGTGCTTCATGTATATCATATAAATGCTACTACCGGTATGTGCTCCATGTGTATCATATATATGCTACTACCGGTATGTGCTCCATGTGTATCATATATATGCTACAAACCGATATGTGCTCCATGTGTATCATATATATGCTACTACCGATATGTGCTCCATGTGTATCATATATATGCTACTACTGATATGTGCTCCATGTGTATCATATATATGCTACTACCGATATGTGCTCCATGTGTATCATATATATGCTACTACCGGTATGTGCTCCATGTGTATCATATATATGCTACTACCGGTATGTGCTCCATGTGTATCATATATATGCTACTACCGGTATGTGCTCCATGTGTATCATATATATGCTACTACTGATATGTGCTTCATGTATATCATATAAATGCTACTACCGGTATGTGCTCCATGTGTATCATATATATGCTACTACCGGTATGTGCTCCATGTGTATCATATATATGCTACATCCGATATGTGCTCCATGTGTATCATATATATGCTACTACCGATATGTGCTCCATGTGTATCATATATATGCTACTACTGATATGTGCTCCATGTGTATCATATATATGCTACTACCGATATGTGCTCCATGTGTATCATATATATGCTACTACCGATATGTGCTCCATGTGTATCATATATATGCTACTACCGGTATGTGCTCCATGTGTATCATATATATGCTACTACTGATAGGTGCTCCATGTGTATCATATATATGCTACTACTGATAGGTGCTCCATGTGTATCATATATATGCTACTACCGATTTGTGCTTCATGTATATCATATATATGCTACTACCGGTATGTGCTCCATGTGTATCTTATATATGCTACTACCGGTATGGGCTCCATGTGTATCTTATATATGCTACTACCGGTATGGGCTCCATGTGTATCATATATATGCTACTACTGATATGTGCTTCATGTATATCATATATATGCTACTACCGGTATGTGCTCCATGTGTATCATATATATGCTACTACTGATATGTGCTCCATGTGTATCATATATATGCTACAACCGATATGTGCTCCATGTGTATCATATATATGCTACTACTGATATGTGCTCCATGTGTATCATATATATGCTACTACCGATATGTGCTCCATGTGTATCATATATATGTTACTACCGATATGTGCTCCATGTGTATCATATATATGCTACTACCGGTATGTGCTCCATGTGTATCATATATATGCTACTACCGATATGTGCTTCATGTGTATCATATATATGCTACTACTGATAGGTGCTCCATGTGTATCATATATATGCTACTACCGGTATGGGCTCCATGTGTATCATATATATGCTACTACCGATTTGTGCTTCATGTATATCATATATATGCTACTACCGGTATGTGCTCCATGTGTATCTTATATATGCTACTACCGGTATGGGCTCCATGTGTATCATATATATGCTACTACCGATTTGTGCTTCATGTGTATCATATATATGCTACTACTGATATGTGCTTCATGTGTATCATATATATGCTACTACCGATATGTGCTTCATGTGTATCATATATATGCTACTACCGATATGTGCTTCATGTGTATCATATATATGCTACTACTGATAGGTGCTCCATGCTGTGTATTTGGAATTAACTACGTTCCAATGAAAAGCTCAAAATGGCAAAGCATTCTGATTTAATGGTCTTAAATAATGAATCGATTAGATCAAGTAATTTAGTATATGATCCATTTGATTTCTTTAAATGCTGAAGTTTTGTGGGAACACATGTAGACAGCCTTTTATAGAAAGAAGAGTCAGTCGTGTTTAATGTGACATTTAATATGTGATATATACTGTGATATATATAGTATATATACTGCTTACTTTCTTAGCCCCCATCACCCTGTTCCTTAGTGGTCAGGAACCCCACAGGACCACCGAAGAGCAAGTACTATTCTGCTTGAGTTTTCAAACACCCACTCACTGTTCACAGACATTCCGACTTTGTGGGTCCACCTTGTAGATGTAAAGTCAGAGATGATAGTTCATCTGTTGCTGCATTGTTTTGTGTTGGCCATCAGGACGCTGGATGTTGCTGGTTGGTGGACTGTTCTCAGTGCAGCAGTGACACCAAGGTGTTTAAAAACTACAGCAGCACTGCTGTGTCTGATCCACGCACACCAGCACAACACACACCACCAATGTCAATGCAGTGCTGAGAGATGATTCACCACCCAAATAATATTCACCACCCAAGTAATACCTGCTCTGTGGTATTACTTGGGTGCAATTTCCCCCTGGGATCAATGAAGTTTTTCTGATTCTGATTCTGATTTCTGTCCTCTGGGGGTCCCGACCATTGAAGAAAAGGGTGAAGGTGGATATATTAAGTTGTACTACAGCCTGTAATTGTAGAAGTACAAAATGCAGATAAATGGTAAATGGAGCTGATAAAATAGCCAGCGAGTGTAGAAACAAGGAGGTGGACTTAATGAAGTAACTGGTGGGGATGTGCATATAGCTTCAGGAAAGAAAGCTGATTGAGGTCTGTTGTCCTGAGATCACCAGCAGCTTCTTTGTTTGCTTTAGATTTCTTTTTCTTTTCTCAGTAAGTGCTTCTTGACAGCTACGCATTATTTCAGACCCATAGTGGGTCTCACAGTGGAAGAATGGACAGAAGCACCCGTGGATTTGTTCAGATCTGAAGAAAGAGTGTAGAGGACCATTGTGTGCACTGGCGTTTTAATACAGCGGGGTTTATATACACATCACTGATTGGGTAACACCCCTGATACGCCCATCAAATGAGAGAAAATGTACCTCGAGGTCTGGTGCACACTGTTCTTCTAGGTTTTCACAAAAGTCAGACATTCAACCCATTATAATACATATGAGACGAGTTCTTAATCTCACTAACTTAAAGTAAATGGTTTTATCCAATTAGTTTTTGTTTTTAATTCAAGCAGTATGTGGTGAGAGCATAGTTTATTTAAAAGTTAAAGGTTTGTTTGTTCTGAAATTGAAAGGTAGTCTTGTTTTTCTCAAGTCTTCTGCAAAGTCAAGATATTTTTTATCATAAAAATGTATGGCACACACACACACACACACACACCATCTTTTACATAGACTTCCATTTATTTCCACTTAAACCTGAACTACTGTTAGCCCAACTCCAACCCTTAACTTAGTTTTATCCTAACATTAGAATGTTTTAATTTAGATTGTGGAAACCAGCTTGTGGATGAACAGTCATCACAACACAAGCATATGATCCTAACATAAACCTAACACACACACACACACACACACACACTTTCTTCTACATGCATGCTCAGCAGAGTTTCAGTGATCTGTGAAGCTGTTCACCATCCTACTCTCACACACACGCTTTCTTTTCCATCCAATCCCTCCCTCTCCTTCTCTCTCTTTCTTTCTCTCACTTTCTCTCTCGCCCTCTCTCTCTGTCTGCATGGCTAAACTAATAAGGATGTGATTAACGGTGTTGTAATTGCTCTGTAATCACTGTTCGTTAGCAGAGAGATACTGCAGCAGGTCCCAACAGTCGCAGAAGCATCTCAGCAACTCAGAGCGGACCATTTCACCTGACTTTGGCCCTTTCGCAAAGGAGCATCTCCAAACCCACAACTGCATAACAGGCACAAACTGGGTGTAACCCATGTGTGCATGCATGTTTTTCTGTACTTGTATAGAATACTTGTACTGGTAAATGTTATATATATATCTGTTGACATTGGTAATATAATTAAATGCTCACATGACATGACATACTGCAAAAAGGAGTGTCAGAAAAAGTCTAATCGATTGCATGGTTGTATTTAGAAGTGCTGCAAGACTTTTCACTCGCACCTTTGACACTGTGATCTACCCACTGATGGCGAAATTACACTCACCAACCACTTTATGGAAACTGTGTCCACCTTGCTGTAGCCCATCCCATCTGTTTGTGCACAATTTGTGTCAGCCGCAGCCTGTAGTTAGTCATTAGTGGCCAGTTTCTGACTGCTGAGCCAGTCTTGGCTGGTTATTTTAGGTGGTGGACCACAATCAACACAGCAATGACACTGTGAAGTGTATAAAAACTCCAGCTACGTTGCTGGATCTTAGCAGCACTACACACATGTCAGTGTCACTGCTGTGCTGAGAGCGGTGCAACACCCAAATAATATTAACAGCAGTGCAGTGGTCAAAAACTGACCAGTGATGAAAGGTGTGGAGGCTGAATTAAGCAGAATAACAAATGCACCACAGTCTGGAATTACGCCCCTGTATAGTGGATGTATGAAGCAGGCGAAACTAATAATACAGGGATGTTTTAAACAAAGTGGTCAGTGAGACTAACTGTTTGGACAAACACTGACCACTTCACAATGGAAAAATGATCTCAGTTACAGATTCCCAATACAATACATCAAAGAGTGAGTCAGGCAGCAGCGGCCTTTCCCACTTTAAAAGGCCCCCCACTCATCTCAGTCATATTATTTTCTGTTCTATTTAATGCTATATAAAATCATAATAGACTATACACAGAGCAAATTTTCTGCTTAGAAAACATAATGTCGTCCGCAAACATTTGGCCACCCTGGTTAATTTACATGTGAAAATAAATTAACACATCCCCTACTGATCACATACTACTGCATCTTTTAATGTAGAAATTGCATGAAATTCAATATTTTAATGCAATATTTAAGGTTAATTCCACATGGAAGATGTGTGAACATAGTTTCACTTGAAGAAATAGGGAAACATATAATTTGAACAGAGTTGCCCAAACTTTTGCACAAGAAATGAACAAATAAAAACATGCTGTTTTTTTCAGTGATTGTAAATATTAATTTTCTGGCCAAAATAAGATCTGACAAAAAAGTACTACTTCTCATCCTAAAAAAAGGTGTTTTAGTGATTTGCATGTCTTAATGGCTGTTTGCACAGGGAAATGGCTCTTAAGATGGAGAATGTGTGATATATCATTACATATAGAACTATATATATATATATATATATATATATATATATATAAAAGCTTGTAACAATAGCACATTTCTATTTGGTGCTACATAGAAACATTTACAACCTGTTCACCATTTCACCATACAAATGGTAGTTTGAGTGTTCATGGTTGTATATAGAGCCATTGTCTTTACTAGAGAAACTTGAAAGACCATCTTTTTAAAGAGTGTACCGCTTATAGCAAGAAACAGTCCTTCCTGGTATAATGTTGCATCAACATACTTGCATTTTGTCTGGAGAGTAGCATTATTATTACAAACATTACGGCTGATTACAGTTTCATTAATATTCATGAGCGTTTATGTAAAGCTGTATACATATTTACATTTCAAATACAATGTTTTGCATGTAATAAGATTCTATGCAAATGCAACCGATAACGGATGTTCATGAGCGCGGGCAAAGACTGCTGAAATGAATGTTTTGCACTGTGGCTTGTGATGGAGTCTGTTGCAGTACGTATCATTTATCTGGAGTGTAAGTGAATTTCACTTCATCTGGTTTGATGGAGCCGGAATGGAGCCAGCCTCTGAGTCACATATGGGCCTGTTTTTCAGGGTGGAGGGATACGGGAAGAGTCAGCAGGTAAGCCCCTCTGACAGGTATTGTGCACTGAAGCTGGCCTCAGGACACCCAGCATGTGCTGCCTCTGTCATGCCACCGCTCGGCCTTGTCACTCAAACATCACATGCCATCATTGGCACTCAGCCATTGAGACTGTCTGTCAACTAAGACAGATGTTGCAGATGGTTTATTTGGATTTTGTTCCTCCTTTAGGCTGTAGCGTGAAATAAACTAGTTGTTTCTTTACTAATAGTGATGTATATCAGTGCGTCCATTTGAAGGTGATTGAGGGTCATGACTTCAGAACATTAGAATAGATTGGAATGGGTCGGTGCCAGAGTGAGAATTCACCGTGAGCCGCTAGTGTTTGGGGCCAGTTACAAGGAGCTAATGTATAAACCCTGCTGAAGAGATTCAAAGAAACCATTAAAATTTCTATTGGTCACTAGTGACTCACTTATGGTATTTTGTGTTGTCCTGATCAGTTCATATTGCATTGTAAAGAATTATAATAGTCTAATAGGTGTCCTAGTGGTTTAGTTCAGATGTTAAATCTGAATTCTCTTCCCAACATATACCTCTGCAGCATTTACCACCAACATTAGGAACATCAGGCATTATGTTAACACTCATCACCACCTATTATTGTTAGCAATACTATCTGTTCATCTCTTTCTCTCGCTCTCTCTCTCTCTCTCTCTCTCTCTCTATATATATATATATATATATATATATATATATATATTTTTTTTTTTTTTTTTTTTTTTTTTTTTTAACTTACTTTAAAGGTTAAGTATGTTGGGGCTCTTGCTAACAATGATGGCATTTGCCTTTTTTATTAAACTAAATATTAGGATAAACCCTGGAAATATGCCCTAACTTCAAACATTTTGCCAGGTCCTGCTGAACAGTTGTTAAAAGCCATCCTATGATAGTTGGAAGTTTTATCATTTTGTCCCACATCTGCGTTTTTAAGCCTAATTTGCTGTGAAAACAACAAACTTGCCAACCCGGTGGTGTGTGCACTGCACAACATATTCAATAAAAATGAAAGCACACGATTCTTCATGAACACCTCTTACGTAAATATGCAGACTCATCAGAACTAGAACTCCCACAGTGTGTAAATGTTCAATCTTAAATATAATTAGGATGGAATGGAATTATTATTAATACAGATCTCAAAGCTACACCATGTAAGATTTTGGGGATCTGGAGACCTCTTTGGTGGAAAATGTCATTGCATCCAAAGGCAAAAGAAGTTTTGTTGTGTTTTAAGCATCCATTTTTTTACTTGCAGGATAGCATCCTCTTGCATAACCACTCAAACTTTGTTTTTGTTTTTTTTGGTGTCACTATTGCACACTGAATTAACATGTTTAAAGTTGGTATTTGAAAATACAGGAGACTGTAAACATATAGCAGAATTCAACTACATGATCTCATGTTATCTCATGGTTCAGGTGACTATGAAGTTAGTATAGTTATAGTCAGTGCTTAATTTGTAAAACATCAGGTAATGGAACACCAAATATGGGGTGATCCAGCAAGTGGCAGTGATGGAAAAGGTCCTGGAACGCATAGACACAACAGTGCTTCAAGTGCCCTTCTAAGATAGTAGCAATCTATACAATAAAATAATCCTAGCTTTAATGACTGCAGTAAGAAGCTGGAACCATAAATTCTCAGAGATGCCACTGGACGAATAGTTTTTGGTGTCCTACAAAAAAAAGACGTCAAAGAGGTGGTGGATCCACATAAATAAGTTCTGGAACACAGGTCCCTAAAATATGAGAGGTGCCGGATCTTGTTCCAGCAAGATCCAGCACAAATTAAGCCCTGGTTATAGTTGTGTAGTACAGTGTATAGTTGTTTTCTCACTGCTATGAAAGTAATGCGTTAACATGCTGTATTTTTACAGTGTTTTTTGCAGAGAAACCAAAAAGAAAACTGCTATACAAGACTTTTCACTGCGGTTATAGTAAATTCTGCACATACTATGACTGAGAGCTAAAGGGCCTTCAGCATAATTTAATGTAGTTTTATTGAAATGATGAGTGTTTTGAGGCATCAAAAAAGCCAGTTTCCAATCTTTTTCACCTCAAGTCAAAAAAAAGGATGCACAGTTTCTTTTCCTTGCACATGGTTATGCATTTGTACGCATTTAAATGCACCACTTTCCCCTCAATGACTGTTTATTGTTTGCCTAGAGGAGAGAGGGCATAATTACTGCAAACTAGATGTAGATGTGTAAAATGTCATGAGCAGAAGGGGAGTCTTTTTTTTTTTTTTGCACTGTGTAGGTGTTTTATGGCACAACGCTATGCATAGCACCACCAACAAAAACACCCCATGCTGATTTACACTCCTACACGCACACAGACACATACACACACACACACAGGCCGTGCTGAAACAGGGCTGCCTCTTTTCATGTGAGCGAGGAATTCAAACTAAAAACTAGATACAAGTGGACTGTCTTATTCTTTTTTAAGAAGCATAGACGCAAAAGGATTTTTTCAGGTGTGTTTTCTACTGCTCTGTGCCCGATACCCAGTGTAGCATAAATTATATCTGCTCTTTTTCGTCATTTGTTCGCTTTTCATATTTACGTTTTAAGTAGTACTGCCACTTAAACAATTTAACACTTTAACACTTTAACTAATATTCACACAAATAACTACTCAACCCATCTCAAACTATTGATGATAGAGGAACATATGCTTTCATTGGGGTTACAGTCAGGATTTCTATTGATTATTGGGTAAAGCTGATTCCTTATGTCCCCTGATTCATTCTTCACAGGGTGAACTTGGAGAATCTCAGCGCCGTTGTCCTGGACAACCTTCAGGAAAGAAAAAATGATGGGATAACATGGTCATCCAATTACATCCAACTTTACTTTGAGTGTAAGTCAATGGAACCAGAATTTTTTCCAAGCTATTTTGGAGCTTTTCTATTGGTCCATTCAACATTACATTTTCTCACAATATAAACGGCCGCTGTTGCATTTAGGGGTGTAGAAAAAAAGAAATTGCCAAAAATGTAAATACATGTTTTGTATTGGACAGCGATGATATTCAGGTGGTCATCTGACTTCACTTTATTGGCACATAACATTGCTGAGCCTTGACCTGACCAACTGGCACAAGCCTAGAACCTAACGCTGCTTCCAGAGGTCTGTTCTGTGGGCACTAAGCAGAAGCTTCCCTTCTAACCACGAAGAGTCCAACCTCACTCTGAAACAGTAAATCTGGGAGTAATAGAATCCAATCTTTATGTTTCCAAGGAAAATTAAACATTTCTCTGATTAACCTCACCAACTAGTGGTTTTCTTCTGGCCACACAGACGTTTAGTCTCACTCCTGAGTGTTCATATAATTGTGTGTGAAGATTCTCCTACTTTTACATAGCTGTGTGTTACTCTGTAGATTTTCTACTATTTGACTTTACCAAGAGTGTGGGTGATTTCTGATCATGTGGTTATTCAAGCTTTTTTTAGACACTTTCAGATTGTTGGTTGTTGGTTCGCCACTATCTGTTCAGATTAATAATGAGTTAAACAGTTCTTAATCCAATTCCAGTCATGTTAGCTTCTCCTTAGTTGTTTTCTTTGCTTGATTCAGGCCAACAGTTTGACTCTTCTGAAACACAGTAACATCTTTTCCAGGCCCACAGGATACGTCTTCCCACTATAAGAAGTTTATCACTGTATCAGTTAGGGCAAAAAAAGCTGTTGCCAACAAAAAAAGTATTAATCACTGCAGTAATTATCCAATCAAACCTCTAAAGCATTTGTGTATTTAAATCCAAACAGTGACTTTTTTGTCAGCAGGCAGTGTATTGTTGCGATCTAAAGAAAAACACGTATGTCATTTGAGCAATCGAAATTGAGCTCCAGAATTGCTTGGATTAAAAGCTAAGAAGGTTTTTGCCCTCTCCTGTAATGTTGCTATTTGGAGATAAATATATATATATATATATATATATATATATATATATATAAAACCGCTATCAAGTACAAATCTTATATCTTTGAGAGTGCAGATCTGAAACAAAATATAGAAAAAAATGTATACAGTGCTAAGTTTGCTTATTTGGTGGTTGGTAATAGAGGAAGAACTGGATATTACCCGATTTATTCAGGTGTAACTGCATTTAGCAGCCTCAGCATATACAGTGCTGAGACTGGCTGTGTGATTTTCTGGCTACATCATTTCTAAACTGTGCTGTTTCACATAATGCTTATCACACAAACATGATTTCTGTTATGCAAGTTATTGGCAGGCTGATATCTGCAGATATTGCAGTTGACAAGGCCGCCGCCTGGTGTCCTTGTGTGTAACTGCAGGCCAATTTTGACATCTGAGCATGCTTTGTCCAACTCACATGCATTCTCACCTCTCCCCTTTTCTCCTGGTTTTAATACTATAATATGTCAATATGGTTTCTGTTTCCAAGCAACAATGGTGTCATGTCTGTTTAACATTTGCCTTAGTATTTTGACGAAATGTGAATGTACTGACTAATAAATGTTTTATTGATTTATAGATTCATTTTGGTGTGTTTGATTATACGGATTGAGCCAAATTTTAATTTTGATTAACAAATGAAGATTTCAGACTGTACTGCAGAAGCCAAGCCACAGTTTGGTCCCCTGGGGGAGAAAAGTGAAGTGAAACTCTGACTGTGGAACCAGCTGTATTTTAGGTCAAAAACAATGCTTCTATTTTCCCTTTAGGCTTTTCAGACCTCTTAATCAAGCACTAGAAAAAAAAATAACTGGCATCCTGTTTTGTGTTTCTTTCTATAAAACTAAAGTGATATTCATCATGAAAACAATGGTACACTATATATCCAGACAGCCCTTCTAATTAATGAATTCAGCGATTTTAAGGAGTTCAATTGCACACACTTGTATCTTCATAGACAAGCTTTGCAAATAGATTGTGCCTCTCCGGAGCAGCTACACATGAGCTTAAGGATGCCAAACGTTGACTAGAGGAGCATAAAGCCCCCTGCAGCACTGGACTGTGCAGCAATGGAACTGCATTCCCTGGAGTGAATGAATAATAAATAAATAATAATACATTTGGGTTGAGTTGGAGTTAAGACAAGACAAGACAACCTTAATTATATACTCCTTTAAAAGATATCAAGTTAGTCTGCACTAGAAAATAAACCAAATTAGGAGATATTCAAAGTTAAGATTAATCCAGGATTATAAGATTTATATAACTAATAACTAAAACCCACGCACAGTACAATATACAATAGTCTGTAAGAGGATTCAAACACCAGGGCAAATATATACATATATGAAGTTTGTCTTAAAAATGTCCACTGGAAAAGAAGGCTGTTCCAAAGTTTAGGTGCAGCGACAAAGAATGCACAATCACCCTTAAACTCCAGCTAGAAACTGGTTTAAGTAATGCAATGATTGAGAGGAGAAGCGAAAACAGAGCAGGTCAGATATATAACTAGTTGCCAGACCATGTGAGGCCTTAAAAACAAACAATAAAAGTTTAGTTTGTGTTCCAAAAAGTAAATCATCCAACATCAGTAAGTGACCTCACTAGTGCTCTTATGGCTAATCAAATCCTCACAGCAATGTTTCAACATTTAGTGTAAAGCCTTCCCAGAAGAGTACTGTTACTGCTACAAAGGAAACATATTCTCTATTAATACTCTTGTTTTAAAAAGAAACATAATACAAGATGTCTACAAACTTTTGGTCATATAGTGTTTGGGCCTCATACCACTTATTTAAACTAAATTGGTCCAAAGTCCAAATACAGGACAGATTTTTGGCTTTTAATTGACTACATTACCCATAAACCTTAGTTCTGTTAATTTCATTACATAAACGAACGATAAAACATTTTATGTAAGCACTATTAAAAGAATCTAAACACTGCTTAAAGTGAATGTTTCAGTAATAATTATTTTCATAGTGGCAATTTAACTTGGTTTAAGGAGCACTGAAAAATACTAACCAGTCTAATACTGACTAATAAACACAGCTTTGAACAGTTGTATATGCACAAAATCATAATTTATAATAATTCATAACTCAAAAAGTTTGTTTGGATAATGATTATTCTTAATGCTACCCACTGATTTTTTTAGGCGCTGGGACAAATTCCACATCAAAACATCTAACTATTCACCATGAGAGACAGAGATGCAGTCTCATTTCCTGCTCTAAAATGCAGGGGTGTGGCTAAAATAAGGCTCGGCAAGTTAAAATGAAGGAGTTAGGGTTAGACAGACACCTCCTAATAGCAAGTACCCTATAAATAGTGATTTTGTATTTGTATTTATGTCAATACTCTCTTATTGCTCTGGGTTTAAATATGTCATATATCATAACATAATCCCTGTAAATGTTTACTGTCATATATATATATATCAATCATCATTTCTGTTTCTGTGGGGCTGCAGTTGGAACTACTTTGATACAACATGATTCTTTGCTTTTCACAATTACACAGGTGCCTCTAGCCTGCTCTATTTGCTCAGATTTGTCATGTTTGGCTTATATTAGCAACAATATTAAGACTGAGAGGCAAACGAGAGACAGAATAAAAACAATTAAGACGTTTGTTTAGTCTAACACACTAATTTCCATTGACTTCATTACACTGTAGCCACGGAATTCCACATAATATAGTAATTCGTGCTAAATGCTTTTCTAAAGCTTAAGACATGATTTGACAGTCATCTGTCAGCGCAGAGCATTAATATATGATAAAGCATTTTCACGCTTACCCAGGTTATACAGAGCATTCATAAAAACTGAATCTGGTTACAACAAAAAACTGCCCTTCAAGTAATTGTGTAATGTCAGACGTTGTTCCGACTGTGTTGAAATCTTTAGGGTCAGAGGTTTTGTGACAGGCCCAGAAAGTAACCAAACCTGCTGTGCATCTTCAGTTATGCTGCCAAGCTTGCAGTGACAGGCAGGACAAGTCAGACATGCAGTTCAATACAGCCTCCCTTAAGAAAGCAATGATAGAGTCTTTGAGTTAGATATTTGTCTGAAGAATCATTTTGGATCAAAGCCAGATCATTCTTTTGCTCAGAAGTAACATGTTTATTATTAAAAGGGAATTTGTTTGGAATTTTTCATGAATAAATAACTGAAGCTGTGAATTCACTCATTCAGAGTGGTGTGATGTGAATTGGTAAACGGTCAAAAAACTTTTTAAGGTTTCTTTAGATTTCTCTATACAGTTCAATTCAATTCAAGTTTATTTGTATAGTGCTTTTTACAACGATGTTGTCACAAAGCAGCTTTACAGAAGCTTGAAAACAGACAGTTATAACATATATCCTCCAGTGACAAGCCAGAGGCGACAGTGGCAAGAAAAAACTCCCTCAGACTGGAGGAAGAAACCAAGACTCACAAGAGACCCATCCTCCACTGGGCAACCAGTGTTTACAGTTTAATAAGATAAACACCAAAGAAAAGCTAAGAGAATCTCTGTTTGAGGTCTGGATGGTAAAACTTTAGAAACTGCACTGGTCTGTGACCTGTGACCGAGGCAGTCTCTGACCGAGGCAGTCTCTGACCGGGGCAGTCTCTGACTTAGGCAGTCTCTGACTGAGTCTCTGAAAAGTGGGAGTGAAGCAGTCTCATTCTGTCTCAATGCTGGTACAGCTGGATGGCACAGTGATGTAACTAAGGGTGTTGCAATATAGTAATTTTATTTACTATCTATGAAGGCCAGTGACCCTATATGCATTGGCGTAGGAACCGGGGTTGGGTGAGAGGGATGTGTCCCACCCAGTATCAGAAACTGGTAGATTTGTCCCACCCAAAAATTAAACCACAGAAAAGCAGAAAGTGTTTAAAAAAACACTTTTATTTTAAAAGCACGTTTTGGCAGCGTACACAATTCACACGCTGTGCTTGTTGTTAGTAACTGACTCTGGTTGTTAGGTGGTCTGGTTCTTTCACTTGATGCCTGTTCAGAAATATTGCGCAGTCAGCATATATCGAATATATATCCTCCCTGGAGTGTCGGGTAGCTCCCGCCAGCTTTAAACGCAAGGTCAGTGATGAGAGCAATAAATAGCAACGATGACCATATACACTGCAATAAAAACGGCTTTAGTATAATGTGTTGTTATGGTAACAGACTAGAAGGGTTTGGGTTAGCTAACGTTTACATTAACTTTAGTCAGAAAGCTCTCTGAAACATAAAGTTACATTACTCTCTGATCACGTCCCAAACTGCAGACTGCCACTAGACTACACATGTAAACAATAAAAAATATAATAAATTAAATAATTAATGAATTCATAAATAAAAGGACACCATTGTTATAAGTGCTTTCAGTAGAGCAGTATGTAATATTCCAGAGGGTGCTGTTTGGGACACAGCCTTACCCTGTAACATTAATGTTAGTCTTGTCTAGTCAGGAAACCTCAACATAGATTGTTTTTGTCATTTCATTTCAGCATTATACCATCAAAGAAAATAATAATTGTTTTGGTTATGTATGTATATAATCCAGATATTGTATATATGGTTTAAAAGTTTTCTGACATCAGTACCATGTAATGTTGAGTATCTTGTTTAGTTTGTAAAGTGAGCTTTAATTGGATTTATCTAATAATAAACAGAAGTACAGATAATGTTTTATTTTGTTTATTTATTTGTATTTACTGTAATTCCACAAATGTTGTTCTACATCACTATACATACAGTGATTTACTACCTTACCTACAGTGGGATCAGCTTATAGATAATTTTTAATGGGACAGGGTGGGCTTTGATTCATATTTGAAAATAAGCCCCAATGTCAAACCAGCTTCTACGCCCTTGCCTATCTGTGTCCTCTGGGATATATGTTAGACACAGCAGTGCTGCTGAAGTTTTTAACACCTCAGTCTTACTGCTGGACTGAGAATAGTCCACCAACCAGTAATATACAGCCAACAGTCACCTGTGGGCAGCATCCTGTCACCACTGATGAAGGAATACAGAATGACCAAAACAAACTGTGCGGCATCAGATAAGCTATCATCTCTGACTTCACACTGACAAGGTGGATCAGATAGGAGTGTCTGTTAGAGTGGACAGTAAGTGAACACTGTGTTGAAAAACTTTATCAGCACCGCTGTGTCTGATCCACTGGTACCAGCAGAACACATATTAATCTACCACCACCACGTTACAGTCACTGCAGTGCGGTGTACCATCCACCCAAATAATATCTGTTCTGTGGTGGTCCTGTGGGGATCCTGAACCTTGAAGAACTGGGTGAAAGGGGGCTAACAAAATATGCAGATGGACTACAGTCTGTAGCTGTAGAACTACAAAGTGCTCCTTTATGGTGAGCAGAGCTGATAAAATAGAGTGTAATTATAAGGAAATGTTTCTAATAAAGTGCTACTGTAATTTATCAGCATTCTTGTTTCGCTTTACAATGCCCTGCATGTCCTTCTCTATCATGTCTTTCAATAAAAAATGTTTTAAGACAAAAGCTTATCTCCAAACTATCATAACAGTCCCAGATATGAGTCCGCATATTTATTGTTTATTGTCAGAAGTTACTTTGAGTTTTGTTTCAAGAATTAGACATAAGTATTACTTTGCTCTACATTATTCATGTTACTATAGTTGATGGAGAGGTTTCATTTCTTTGTCAACTCTGGAATGCACTTCATTGTACGTCTGTCAGCTGTGTCAGTTTGCTACGGCTTCCCTAAACACAGGAAACAATGGCAAAGTTACATCAACAAGAAAATAATGACCCATCAGGTTAGGCGTGGTGTGACACTAGTTCTAGATATAATGTGTCACTAGCGAAAATTTACTGGCAATTAAGCAAAGATTTTTGGTGTGTTTTAAAAATATTATGATTTTATGTGTGTATAACTGTTCATAGCTGTGTTTGCTGTTCAAGTACCATGTAGTGTTTTTAAGTTGTCCTTAAAATAGTAGTGTAATGATTGTTTTACTGGTGACAAAATGGAATATTTAACCATTTGTGTTAATAAACTAAAAATAATTACAGTAAAATAGGGTCATTAAAAAGAAATGATTTTAGCCTCAAATCCATATCAGTTAAAAGTCCAAACTGTATTTTGAGTCATCCATATGAATTTCACGAGACCACAGGCTGGCTCACTAAAATTAAAGATACGTCTGTAAAAACGCACTGCCCCCAGACGTTCATGAGTCACACAGAACACAAAAGCAGGCTGTGTAGTCATGCCCATATTAGAAAGTCGTGTAGTCATGCCCATATTAGAAACTCGTGTCTAAGCTAGATTTTGCTGTGACAAGAATGTATGTGATTTTTTAAAATCACTGTTTTCGTTCCTAGTGGTGAACAAAAATGTTTAAAAGCTAATGTGTTTTGTCTTGCATGCCTATGTCCTCTTGTTGTAACTGGATCTAATCTATCTGGTCAATAAGGAGTTCAAATATGAATTTTGAATATGAATCAGTGTGGTAGAGTGTGGTTAAGCTGCTTCACCAGTACATCAGTAGTAGCTGGTGTTGTTATATGACAGTGTTAAAGTTATTTTTGTGCAATGTCATTTCAGTGCGCAGCAGTCTTAGCTTTCTATTAATACAGATACAGCAATGTTTATATTTTAAGATAAAACTATCTAGTGACATACTGTAAAAAACTGCACATAGGACAAAACGTTTCATGTACAACAGAACACAATAGCAGCAAATCTTTGAAAATCCTGTTCATTTAGAGCCTAGATAAATCCCCAGAGTTCCTTGCAGGGGCATAACAGCAACTACAGAATTACACACAACCTCAGTCTATTACTTAGTTAGGGGGGCCGTTCATCAATGTTAACATAAACATAAAAAACATCACCTCACAGCTTATTGGCAGTGATTTTATTATTAGCAAACGATGGATCCCGTCGTGTTGAGTCCATTTTATTTAAATACTGATATAAAAAATTATCATGTACTGAAAAAAAATCAAGGTTTTGGGCACCCTATAGTGAATTTCACCTATTTAAAAAAATCTCATATTTCGATCACTGACATGTAAACACAGTCATTCAGAGTGGTTTAATGTGAAAAGGTGCATAGAGGTGTGTATTAAATGCACAGTGTTTATGGTGGTTTCCTGTTCCACCAGTTACATGCTGGTGCTTCAGTCTACCTTTCCAGCTTCTTGTTGGAACTTGGTCTTTCCACCTTAAATGGTGCAGCAGTTACACTTAGACACAGCAATGCCATTACTGCACTATTTATTGTGAACAAGAAGCTAAGGTACCAGAATGTGGCCAAAGTTCAAAATAAAACTGAGGTGCCAGAATGTAAATGCAGCACCATTTAAGGTGAAATGGAAAAACTGGAATAATAAGCTCACAAAACCCGACTAGCTTCATCGTGAAAAGTGATGAGGAGGTTTCTCTGTTACTGCTTCACAGGTGGGTAACTTTCACTTTGCTATTTCACAGAACCAATAGCTCAGTATTGTTCTGTTTCATTTGTGATATCAACTGGTTGGGTTTGCTGCAGCAACATTAGTAACAGCTAACCCACAACCCAGCTAACATTAGTTACATTCTTTCTGTCATTGTTCAGGTGATAGCATGCTATTCGTCTGTATGATGGAGGGAGGGTTTTAGAGCCACGAAGATCTAAAAAACAAGTTTGCTAATCCAGTTTCCCTCACCTTAGAAATGTATGTCCATGCATTTGGGTACATTATAAAGGAGCACTTTTAAAGGAGCACTAAAGAGAGGGGTGTATTTGTTTTGCTGTTCTTCAAAATACCCAACTGTTCCTTTAAGTCAGAATTCTTTATATTGGTGTAAAAGTAAAGCTGCCTGGTAAAATGCCTGGTGAACCTGCACATATGTAAAAACGTGGTTAATTTAAAAAAGGAGCTCCATAAAGATTATGTTGCTTTACAAAGCTACATGTGCAGCCATCCTCCATTAATGTATTTAAAATAATACATTTTAGGTATAAATCTCAGGCATCAGGCAGCGTTTTCTAAACCATTACATACAATACAATGCAATACATACAATACATACAATACAAACAAAATTTTTGTGGGGTAGCTTTTATAAACATTGGACACTTCAGGGATATTTGGTTCCTACCAATACTCCTGTGAACAATTCTGACTAGTACGTCTGTCTAGAGCAGCACATACGACATAAAACCTTTCTAAAATACATGATATAATTCTGCGTTTTAAAAAATTCGGTGGAGTTCCCCTTTAACTGAGTTTCAAGCGTCTGAAAGGGGTCTTCAAAACAAAACAGTCTATGGAGGAAAATTGGTTGAAACTATAAGAACATACATAAAAACATTTTTAATATATATCTGTCGTATATACTGTCGTATTTAAAGGGTTTAACTGTTGTTGTTGTTGTTGTTGTTAAATGTGGAGCAGCACTGACAGAAGCCGCTCCAGTCTGTTTTTCAGGCTCGTGTCTTTGTTGCTACGGGGCGTGGTCAGCAGAGGGGCGTGTTTAGGGGGCGGGGCCAAGACTGCGACGGCGTCACCAGCTAGCTCAGGCTTTCAGTCCTCTGCAGGGAAAAAAATACATAAAAACTTGGTGCGTTGCGAATAAATATTAACTAAATCGGTCTTATTTTTGGAGGTGGAGCATGACTTCGGTCCCCCCGGTCCTCCGTGGTGGCGAGTAGTCTGTGGAGGACGTGCTTTTATTAGAGGGGCTTTCGTGGGGGCTGTTGACTGTCTGCTAGCTGACCGGCTAGCTGCAGTAAGTTTGTGAAGTGAAGAGGCGGAGAGAGGAGAGACGGCAGCGAAGCAACACCGACCGACACTTATGCGACTGAAATCAGGTAGCGAGCATGTGCTTCTGCTCTGAAATGTTTTCTTTTCACGACGGTTTATTTCCACAGTAAGCTGTCTTTCTTATGTAAGTGAAATCTTGTGACGGCAACACGACGCTACGGTTACCTAATGGCACAGAGAGAGAGCGAGAGAGGGGGGCTTGGCTGGTCCGCTCACTGGAGCAAAGCAGCCTTAAGGCTCTGCCGTTCATAACTGAGGCGAATAGCTGCTTTAATGCAACTGCTTTCAGTCAGAAACGCGCCTGTGGTGTCGTGTGAAAGGCTGTAAACGGTATGGCTGCCTGTTTCCTCACAAAGCGCAGCGCAGTCTGCCTCCTCCTCTCCTCAGTGCGCGCCTCCGAGATGCTCCAGCTAGTTACGCATAATTATTACACACATTTCATCGTAGAGATATAAGACGATACAGGAATGAGCGGCTGTGTGTAGCAAATATACCCATCTGTGCTGTATTATTCAGGTGAGCCCGGAGCTGAGGAGCATGAAAAAATGATGGTCCAGATCGATGTCAATTAAATGACATTCAGTTTTAATAGCCACTTGTCAAAGTACGACAGGTATACCAGAGCAAATAGCTACTGACCCACGAGTTAAGAAAATATGTAGCCTTTGTCGATATGTACTTCTTAATATATGTAAACATGCATATTATGTATACATAATCTCTGTGTATATATATGTTTTTTTACTTCTACATTGATTTTGAGGTGGTAGTGTTCGTAGAATATCACCCACATTGTCACCCACACAGTATTTTGGTCAGCTTGCCTGCTGCATGTGGTCTTTGTCTATTTGTGTTAACCGCTACAGTCCATTACAGGCAATAAGAGGGAGCTCCACTGGTTGAGTGTTATGATTGACATGGCATTTTCCACGTGTTAATGTTTTATGAATGATGCTAAAGCAGCACCCAGGAGCATGGTGGGGATTCCAGAACTGGAATTCTGCATGCTCTGGATAGGAATGATTCCTCACATTCCTTCCCTCTCCTAGCCCACCGTTTAGACTGTCTTACCAAACAAGAGGGGCTTGAGCAACATCTGGAAAACTGTTAGAAAGAAGTAGTTGCTGTCCATTGTTGCATGGTTGTGGCATTTTTAGTTTATTTAAGGCATGCTGTTGTTCCCTTCACGTCTATGCAACACCAGTGAAGTAAAGAGTGTCCAGTGAAGAGTGCTCACTGTGTACTATTGTGGTAGTAGTCAACTCAATTGGTAATTGTTTTTGATAGTTATTTAATTAGTCAGCCAAATAATAAAATGGATTTTGTCGAACAATAACAAACTATGTGTAGCCTTTCATAGTTTTCTAGAAACATCCATGGGAAAGGATGCACAGACTGGATGTAGAGGTGACTGATATGGAAAAGATTTAATACTGCAATACTGTTTATTTTTACAATATTTTTTCCCCTATATTTGGCCTAATGTAGCTCTCTCCATAAGGTAACATGTGGTTGAGCAGTGTTGACAATATACTATATCTTGTATTGTATTGTGACGTCATGTATTACAATAATAATATATACTGTCATATTGCCCAGCCCTACTGAAAAGGCTTTATTCACTTTGTGCACTTGCATAATCATATATGCATATGACCAACTTAGCACTTCTGATTTATTGAGAGGGTTCATTTTACTCAATGTCTTTGCATAGTTGAGTTTATTGAAGTAAATCCGACAGCCCTAATGCAGTATCTTACAAGTCCGGGCACTGGAGGAATGCAGTCATTACTGTGTTCTGCTTATGCGTCTTGTTGTATAGAAAAAGTTGATCATGTAACAGTCATGGTGGACTTTTGTCTTCTGGGACAACACAGCATCGGTCCTGTGATTAAAGGAAGAAATGCATTGGGTTATCTTTTGAACTTGCAACTAGTCACTTGATCATTGGGCTTCCTGTGCTGCTTAATCAATGTCCTATTGTTGCCGCATTGTTAGTCACATACCTACCTGGATAAATAATTTAAACCTTTCTTAGGGATTAACGTATGCCCGTATTCGAGTCACCGCTGGTAATAGGATTATGTGTGTTTACCACATTGTTTTACTGACATAACCTGATTACGTAGAGTTTTGCAACATAATACTTTGACCGCTTTGATAAAAAGGGTTGATTGATGCCATGTTGAGGGGGTAAATACTAAAAGCCAGATTGTTTTCCTGTTTTTTTTTTTTAACCAGACCTAATTTGTGGGATTAGATACTACTGGAGGTGATTGTATTTACTGAAATGGTTACGTCAGTGTATTAACCTGCTCAGGAAATTAGAGATTAGATACATTTGTTTAGGCCTATAACAGATATCTGATAAATATAAAAACCCTTCTTCAGGAAATGAGTGGGAACACAATAATACACTTGTTTGTGATTTGAACACATGTGGATCATTTATTTTGTGCGTGTAATTGGACAGTTTAGCTTCACAGTCAAGAAAAAGTGCACTTAAAAGTGTGCATATGTTTGAGCACATTTTCATGTGTGTGTAGTTTAAGAGTGAACTGGGGAAACACCAGAGTTTTCAGAGTGTACTAAAAGACATTGACCCTTCTCCTATACAAACACACACTCATCTCATGCCTCAATTCTCTGCTCCTCCGAATTGGTTAGCATCTGCCCCTCTTTCCAGTTTTCTGAAAGTGTTTCACAGTTTCACACTCATCCACATGTTTTACTGCATTCATAAATATACCTATACTGTACTGTGTGCAAGGCAGAGGCCCCCACTTTATTTACTTTCCAGTCATATCAGCCATTAAGTACAAGTTATTAATTTTTCAGAAGGTTATTAGATATAAGCTAATCATTTTGCAGGATCAGATTTAAAAAGCAGCTCAAATAAATGAGTATAAAAGCTCATAAAGTTAAGATGAGGTGGAGAACCTCTCCTTTCTCATTTCCAGAATGGAACACATTGTGCACAGTGTTGTAGATTTTTCCATTTTGTTAGATGTCAGTAACCTTTTGATACATATTCTGCTTTTGTTTTTCTTTACACAGCAGAAAATTTGATGTAATTAGAAAATAAGTGTGTCTGCTGTGTACAGTTTTAATAAAAAGGATGTGTAGCCGTAAAGAAGCTGCTGGTCCAGACCTTAACATTATTTATTGTGTTTGCAGAAGATGCAACCAACTTCAGAGACTGAACTTTATATTCCTGCAGGTCTCTATAAAGAAACTGAAAAGAAGTGAATGGAAGCTGTAATAAGCTGTGAAAGCTGTGGTTGGTATAGAGTGGTGTGTTACACTGCTGCCCTACATGCTGTAGACTGGGGTTTGATTCCCCACCTGGGAATAAGAGTATATACCAAGAAGAGTCCTTGGGCTAGACTCCTAACACTACCATCATCTACCTGTGTAAATGGAAAACTCACTCTGGATAAGCGTGTCAGCCAAATACCACACATGTGAATGTAGTGAAAGCAAAATACGGACAAATTTGATATTAAATTTCTTTTGTTGTACCTAAAGGATTGTCTGGAACTCAAATGAATGACTGGTGACCTTCTACATCGTTAAGGCATGCCATCAATTTTTCTGCATTGTCTGCGAGCTCCAGAGGACCAGCAAAAATCCTCTTTCATATTCATAATGAATAGCTCTTTTTATCAGAGCTCATTCAGCTACAGCTGCAGTAACATGTTCTGCTTGTAAGGAAGAATGCTGCCTAAACCAGTTTGTGCTGTTTAGTCATTCCGCTCCATCTGGACCCAGTACCAGAGAGATGAAGTGCACATTGACAACAGTGATGGCTGTGCAGGAGAATTCCTTAGGACAAAATAAACATGACGTCTGTGCATGTGTGTGCTCCGCAGGTGAGTGATGGATACAAGAGAGTTGTCCGTGGTAACTGGAAGCTTCATCGGGTTCCAGCTGTTCTTTTCTGGCGTCAGCCCTCTACTGTCGACTACCTTAACAGAGGGCTATGGAAAACTCCCACCTCATAAACTTAACGAGTGGAACTCCAGGTACCACACACACACACACACACACACACACATATATACACACAAAGACAGTGGTAGCAATTCTTCAGTATTGTTTTTACATTGTGGTTTGATGGTATCTGTCATTGCAATAGCAGTAACATATCAGTTGTAGTAAAATCAATCATAGAGGTGTGCATTTTACTAAGATTACCACGTTTCCTTTTTATTTGAAATATTTCTGTTGCTAAACAGATGCTTAGTGTGGTATACAAGCTGTAAATGGGTTATCTTAATGTATCATTATAGGAAACTAGCTGTTGGTTCTAAAAACAGCACTTTAATAAGTGAGGTCATATATAAAGTTTGTCTATCTGCAGTAGCATCCAATGACATGCATTACTGCCCAATTATATCTGATTTGTATGCATGAGCACTCTACATGCTGATTTCCTGTCTAAAACTTTACAGGGTACAACATAATTATACCTTTATGTTTAGCCGTCACGAGCTGTCATACCTACTATCTTTACAAATTCAGTTGAAGCCTTGACATCAAGTTCTGCTTCATCTTCAGGCATTAAAATGAACAAATTTAAAGGATGATGTTAGAGTACGGTTATTAATCATTTCTTCCTGTTTGGAAAAATGTGAGCTAATTATTATTGTACACAGACAATAACATGTTAACTTTTACATAATACTGTGCTGCGAGTTAAATGCCTGCTGTCAAACATACAGCGGCAAGAAAATATATGTAAACCCATTGAAATGACCTGGTTTTCTGCATTAATTGATCATAAAACGTGATCTGATCTACATCTAAAGTATAGACAAACACAAGGTGCTTAAGATAATACCACACAAACGATTATAATACTTCTCTATTGAACACATCTATTAAACGTTCACAGTGCTGGTAGAAAACGTAAGTGAACCCTTATGCTTATGACTTCAACAAAAGCTAATTAGAGTCAGGAGTTAGCAAACCTGGAGTCTAATCAATAAAAGAAGATTGGAGCGATGTGTACTTGCACATAAAAGCACATGTAACTTTTATTTTTATTTATATTTTAAATTTAACTTTAATTTTATTTACTTCAACTTACAATATATTATTATATTTTATATATTTTGTATATTTTTTATTTATTTTTGTTATCTTTATCGGTGAATGGAGAATTTCATTGTACAGTGTAACTGTCTGTTTCTGCTGTGCATATGACAATAAAACTCTTGAATTGAATTGTGTAGAGCTACTTTGATTCACAAGAAGCATCTGTTGAAGTGACCCATATCAAGAATCTAGAATTGTTGATTTACATAAAACTGGAAAGGGTTATTTTTTTTAGTAATCTCCAAGACTTTAGGTATTAACCGTCCACAGTTAGACAAACTGTCTACAAATGGAGTTGGTTTAGTAAAAAAATGTCACTGCACGCCAAAGAGTACCTTGACACTCCAAACTCTACTGGGAAGATGTTTTGTGGACTGATGAAAGCGAGGTTGAATTGTTTGGGAAGAACATGCAGCACTAAAAAGGGCACTGCATACCAACATGAAAACATCATCCTAACGATGAAGTACGGTGGTGGGAGCATCATGATGTGTTCGGGACCTGGACCGCTTGCCATCATCGAGGGGAAAATGCATTGTCAAGTTTATCAAGTTGTCCTACAGAATAATATCAGGGAGGTTGTCCACCAGCTGAAGCTCAGTAGATGTTGGGTGATGCAGCAGGATAATGAAACTAAACATCAAAGTAAATCTACCACAGAACGGCTTCAATGAAAGAAAATCTGCCTTTTGGAGTGGCCCAGGCAGAGTCCAGACCTGAATCTAATAGAGATGCTTTGGAATGATCTCAAAACAGCTGCTTACTCCAGACAATATGGCTAAGCTGAAGCAGTTCTGTAAGGAAGAATGGTCCAAAAATTCCTCCTGAACATTGTTCAGGTCTGATCAGCAGCTACCGGAAACGCTTGTTGGAGGTTGTTGCGGCGGCCAGATATTAAATCCAAGGGTTCACTTACTTTTTCCACCAGCACTGTGAATGTTTAATGGGTCCATTAAAACATTATTATTATAATTGTTTGTGCTGCATTAGGTTAAGCACATTGTGTTTGTATATACTTGGGACTTCGATGTAGATCAGATCAAGTTTTATGACCAATTAATACAAAAAAAAAAACAGCTTCACATCTCAGTGCTGAAAATCAGGCAAGAGCCTGACAGCCATGTTATACTGATGTTATCTTGCATCCCGTTATTTAATAGGGCCTGACTGACAGCTGCTTTCCCTTTTTGTTTTGTGAAGCTTTTACCACCACCTTTTGTTGTCTTGGTACCTCATCTGTACTCAGATCCGTTCACTAGCATCGCCTACGTCAGGCGACACAATACAAGATAATAAAATGTTAGATTCATCAAACAGTTCTGCACCCACATAGTCCTTCTTATGCTTTTATAGGTGAATCATTTGTGTACGCACTCTTTGGCTTATGTAAATACGCATGTAGATATTAAACTCTTCAGAATTGAGACACATAATCACTGTATTGTATATGTGTGGCCTTCTCAGCGTGAACAGTACTCGAACAAAGAGTGTATCCTCTGAAAAAGATGCAAAGGTCTCTGTTGGCTGTTGTGAAATGAAATGGAACTCTGTACTCGGGGCCCTGCTGGAACAACAGTGCTCTGAGGACATGCGTAGTAGGACTGACCTCCAAACACGTTTGTGGCCTCAAAAGGTCTTTTTAAATCATTCTTCAATAAAAAAAAGCACCTTTACTGGGTTTTTTTGGCCAAAACATGTGCCATCGTTGTAGTTCTATCAGTTTCACTTTGGCTGTAATAGCTCACCCTGTTGTATCTATGCTGGGGAAGAAAGAGTGATTTGACTGATCTGCTGCTGTTAAAACTAAAAATGCATTCCAGTCACTCTTGTTGCCTTTGCAGGCAGCTGCAGGACAGTATACGCACCAGTCATTGCATATTTACTGAAGCTGCGTGTTTGATTATAACCTGAATAAAACATTCAGAATAAAGTTATTCATTAACTACAGTCGCCTTAACTGACATCCTGTGTGTGGACAGTATTGCTGTTCTGCTCAATGACCCTGTAAAATGGAATTTGGCTTAACAATAGCCATCTTAATCTGTTTTCTGATTCTAAATATCTGCATTTGAAATAAATAAGATTAAAATATTTAACAAACAATAAAAAACATCATTCTTTAAATGTAAAGTCTGGGGTGCGTCCTTGAACAGTACGTTCTCAGTTGAAACTGGTGCGCTCTGCCTGCCCTTTAAAGCAGTACACTCTTTCAGTGTGCGAGTGTGCAGAATCCACGCAACCTCGAGCGCACTACGTCCAACATCTTACCAACGTCCTGTGACGCCAGACTTCAGACCACCACCGCTTTTCATTTAAAAGCCCCCTTTACTGACGGATTTAGATCCTGTTTGTGACACTGTTCTGCGTGTTTGTCTGAATATGTACTCACACGGTGTCGAGCTGTAGCTCAGAGAGGAATTTAATCATTGTTTACCTCAGAAGTAGCGCTAACTCCTGTAGCGGCAGCTCACTGGCCAAAAGCGACGTACCGCTTTCCACCACGCTTTTTCCTCCCTGTCTCCAGTGGAATCATGGGATAGGACAGTGTGGTGGGGCTGCATACTTAAAAATGTCTGCTGGTGCAGTACGTTATCCGGGGACTTTTCACGTAGTGCTCGACGAACACTATGTATTCGGACACCCTGGTCATTCTCGCGTACTGCTTTTGCCTACTGTTCAGTAAGGAGATGTGCGATTTCAGACTCACCCCTGGTCTCAGTCTCAAGGCTGTAAATGAATGGTCTCAGTCTTGTGTTGGTTGTGACTTGACAGGCTCTTGTGGTTGGTCTTGGGGTGGATTCAGAAATAGTTTTCGAGACCAAGCGAGTGCGGTGCCTAATTAGAAACTGAATTTTACTGAGTTTTACAAATTACTTGAACCATTGGGACAAATAAGCTGCGTGAAAAATGCTGAGAATGTTCTTCAGACTGTATTTCACACTCTGTGAAACACCCTAACAGAGACCGTGGAAAGTGTACTCTTCCATAGCCTTACAGTTTCCTAATGCTCCGTCATGATTCAATGTTTTAACAGTAAAAGGAAACTAAGCAATACATGCCTTTTATTAATTAGCGTGATTTAGGAAGCTGTGTAAAATTAAATTAGTTATTTTTCTGTTCTCTTTCCCAAAACAGCGATTATCCCTTTTAAAGCTTCATTATCAGCTTATTTTATCGGTCATAGCCAATTTACGATTGCATTGCATATACTGTCTGTTGTAAACTACACTGTATACCAGGAGTCTGGATTTCAGGCTGTTTCGACACTCTTGGACACTCTAACTGAAACAAAACAGCGCTAATTCGAGATTCGAGAGTTCCAGAGCAATGACTGTAGACGGCACCCAACACACCTCTAACCCTTTCACTCACTTTGTCCATCAGCTGTTAATACTTGCTTACTCTCAAGCTGACTCATCTCTGTGTCCGCAGGCTGGTGTCCACCGTCCACGCTCTGATTGTGGGTCTTTTCTGCCTCTACATCTTGTGGTTCGATGACGCAGTCAACGCAGACCCCGTCTGGTAAGAGGAAGACAAAGAGCCTAAAGGGGAACGCTGCTCGCTAACACCTTCATTTTCACTCAGTACACTGACCATCATCCACAAAGCACTCTCACAACTAATCTGCTCATGTTCGCTGTCTGTCAGTACGTTTGGGGACACCCAGCTTTTTTGTGTGTTTATACAGTTGAGCATGTTTCCGGTGTGTAATTAAAGAAATTTAGTTTGATTGTCACACCGTGTACGTATTTGTGGCAGTACTAGATTGCTATGATGTCAGTGCATTTTTTTTTTTTTTTTTTTTACTGGACTGGCTTTACATTAGATGTAGTAACATTGCTGTGAAGAATTAATGGCAGTCAGCCACAAGAGCACTAGTAAGGTATCATGATTTCGTTCTGGATCACAAACACCAATCCAAACGAAACGTAACCCAATGCTATCTGACACTTGGCATGGGCGTGGTGACTTTAGGCTGTGGCTGCTCAACTGTGCTCCCATTCTTTTAGCAATTTCTCTGATGATAACACGTGTCAGCAAAGGCTGCACCTCAGTGTAGCAGTAGTTAGACACACAGTATGTCAACAAAGGCATTTGGACAAACATGGAGCTTTATGTTGTAAAATATAAGTATTTACTGTAAAAATCAAAGATCGCTTTGAGAAATTCAAAAGATGTCACGGTATCCCCAGATTTTGACAGGCAGTGAAATAACTGTAAGGGTTATGACTGAATATCAAGTTATTTTAAATTTACAGCTAAATCCCAGAACAACTCGATCAAATTTCAGTTCTCCAGCGTGCTTGTAATGCCTCTGTTATGAATTCTGAAAGTCTGAGTGGGTCAGAGTGCTGTGAGGATCATTCAGTGTTCTGGGAATCATACCAAATATGTGAAAATGAGCCTTGTTCCCTTTTACATGACTGGCTGTGTAAGAGTGCTGCTGCACTGTGACATTGAGGCTGGAGTGTAGAGGTGGTCTTGAGGTGGTCTTGAATCTCACATAGAACAGCTCTCATTCTTGTTTGTCCTCTTGTCTTTCTGTTCTTCTGTCCCTCTCTGTTTCTTTTCTTTTTGCCTGCTGCCTGTCTGGTCTGCATCTTTGCATCCTGAAAGAGAAGAATGGTAATGTCTTCGTTGTGGTCTTTCCCTCTTGCCCTCCATTTTTCCCCTCAAGTGTCCCTTTCTTCCTCAGTTGTGTCCTCTCAGTGTCCCTCTCTCTCCTTCCCTGTCCCTCTGCTTGTCAATTACCCCTCTCTTTTATATACTATTGCTTTAATTGTGATTGTTTGTTCTAGCTATCCTCTTCCTATCTAGCTATCTAGAGATCTGTCTGTCTGTCCGTCTGTCTGTGTATTGGGGGGCGGTAATTGCTGACACTGTACCTAATAATTAAATTCAACTACTTTTACATTTGTTTTTAATAGTGAAGGTACTAAAGTGCAGTGTCGTGCCAAGACCAGTTTCGGTTCCCTAAAGATTCTCCGAATTGATCGCTACAGAGAACCACTATTTTAAGCACACATGCAGACCATTTATAAACATTTTAAAAGTCTGTAATTGTTTAGAAAACTCATTGCATGATAAAATGTGATCAAATTTTTGGAAATATGTCAGAATTTGTCATTTTGGCCAGAAAAGCAAATCATTTGCACATTTTAGTTATTTTTTTATATTTTACAGTTAATTATAATTGATACCAACATTCCAAAATTAATGCAGTTTAATTTACCTCAAGTACCTGTATTGATACTAGATCATATCTATCTATCTATCTATCTATCTATCTATCTATCGATTATAGTGTTTTCTTTTTTTACAGCCTAATTTATGGCTTCATTTCTGTCACTTCTTTCTTTCTCTTTTGCTGTTTCTTATTTTGTCTGTCTTCCTCTGATCAGAGAATCAGAGAGCTCTTATTTCTGCCAACAAGGCTCCTTTTCACACACACAACAGCTTTTCTCTCTCTCTCTCTCTCTCTCTCTCTCTGTCTCTCTCTCTCTTTCTCTCTCTCTCTCTCTCTCTCTCTTTCTCTCTCTCTCTCTCTCTCTCTGTCTCTCTCTCTCTCTCTTTCTCTCCCTCTCTCGCTCCACATGTACCATGTGACACTCTTACATCCCCCCCCCCACTACTTTTCTTTGTCTGATACTTGCTGCCTCTCCCTCGTTGTCCGCTCAGTCTGCCTTGGACGGCAAATGCTGATGAAGCAAAAAAACTGAAAGAGTGATGGAAGTAGAGATGCTGCATAAACCCCTTCACACCCCGACCAGCGCACCATCCGTGAAATAAGCTTGTCTTGTCATAGTCCTGGAGCTTTTAGAAAGCTTTTAAAAGCATAAGCATATGCACACTCCCTCCTTTCAGCTGTCAGTCTGCTGCCAGCCGCCTTTGTCATGCTGATAGCTTTTTCTTTTCTTTGTGTTATGCCTGTTGGTCTGAATCTCCTGTTTTCTTTTCAGTTTTTTTTCTTTACAGTCTGATATAAGGCTCTCTTCACTGTACCTCACCTCTCTGGATCTTTTCAGATTTCTCATACCTTTACCTTCTTCCCTCCCTCTCTTTTTATCTGTGTTCGTCTGACGGTGTACAGATTTGTGAAAGCATGTGTACTGATACAACAAACATGAATCAAGTTCTTTTGTTCATTTAAAGAGGAGGTTCTCTCGTTGTGTTGAAGTGTAACATTCATTGCTCCTGAGTGGTCCTGTCCTCAGGAAGTCACTGTCATCTTTGGTCCAAGGTGTGATTGTTAAGATTATAGTTGGGCGATATGATACGTTTTTATGATACGTTTTTTATGTCAGAATATGGTTTTTTTCTGACATGTTATTAGTTGTGAAGAACAATAGTGCCATGTAGAAACTGTAAATACAGTTATTTATATTCAGCATTTTACATTTTGCTCTGCGCTCTAGACCAGTGGTTTTCAACCTGTGGGCAGACATACTGCAAGGGGGCCGTAAGCCAAAAATTATTATTATTATTTTTTTTTTTTGCTAAGTATTTTTTCTCCAATAAATAGATAGTTCAGCATATTTAGTTCGTTTATTTGCAAAACAAAACCTGTTTAGTTTGAGTTCTTTGGCTGGTTTGGCGTAGGGGTTGTCAGCTTGTCAACACCAGAGTGTATAATAGCAGAATACAGAGTCTTCTTTATCAAATGGTACAATATTGAAACATATTGCTGAAAAACCTTCTATCAGGAAAAGCCCAGAAGGTGACCTCTCTTACTCTGTAGCCTACCGGTGGCTAAACAGTGCTAGAGGTATTTATATTACAAGAGGTTGTGCCATATGTTTGCCATGGACATTCACAAAGTTCATTTGGCTGTTCATTTCACCTTGGAGTGACCTAATCAATACTTCCTCCTTAAACTGACCATTTAAGGAATAATCAATGAACCAGATCCTGTTTACTGTAGGATTGGGGTTGTTTTACACTGCAGGTAGATTAGAATGCTGAAGCCCCGCAGTGTTCCTCCGCTGAAGGGGCTATTTTTGGAAAACCTTTCAATTAGTCATTAACCTGCAACAAAATCCTTATGTGTACAAGCAAGAATCTATGTCTGGGGCAAGCCTGACAGATGGTATGCACACCTGTCCAAGAATTTGTCCAAGAAGCCCAAAGATTTGCACACAGTGTACATGTGGACGGTTTTAAACCATTGCAGTTTAAATGTTGTTCAAAAGCCCTTCAGTGTAGCAACATGTATAAATAGTTAAAAGTATGAATTTTTTAGTTTTTTAATTGTCATCAAAGGCTAAAAATTAGACAGTAGCTGCTGGCTAACATGCTGCAAGCATGACACTGCAGCTTGCTTTACAAAATTGTATTTTAGCCTTACTTAAACAAACAAAACAGCTATAGAACAATGCAGCAACACCAGCCACATGTTTTCAAAATAGTACTTCGAAAAACTGAGCAAAATATTTGTCTGAAATGCCCATCACCGGTAAATCATTTGATGAGGTCATCTGATGTCATGTTGTTAGTGTAGCAGTATTGTTGAGTTGCAAAAGAACAGCAGGTCTCTAGTTTACAAGACTTTACCTTTGTTTATTTCTATGATTCTGAGGGTTTCTGAGAGTTTGACTCATGAATCACGCTCTGAATGCTTTCAGAGAACCAACCAGAAACCACCGCATCTGTTGAAACATTTGGTCTGGCCATACAGTGCAGCAGATCCTATTCACGCTCATAAATCACGAGTCTTAATCGACTTCCTGCGGCGAATGCTCTGCACTAAAGCTTGCGTTTAATTGGATTGGACTTGAATAGAATTGTTTTAACTGAAATGAAATGAACCTCAAGATAACTTCAAGGACACATGAAAGAACCTCACTGAGCTGAATCAGTAGTTACAGGACAAGTTTCCAGTCGAAGCTGTCTTCCAGAAATAACTCGGTTTACTTTAGACTTAAAGCTACTTTTTAGCAGTTACGGCTCAAATGTGTTCTCTCTGTGTATGTAAATGCAAACGTCCGTTTCAAGCGTTGCAACTCTCACTGACCACATACTTCTATGCATTCTTTACGCTGGCATGGGTGTTAAGATACTAGAGGGCAGTTCAGAGTCAAATGTTTCTGACAACAGCAAACATGATGGTTATGAAGCAGTGGTTTGTAATAACTGTACTCTGGCGATGCAGCATCATGCAGATGGTTAAAATCCTGAACGCATAGCCTCACTTCCACCAGAACTTTAGTTTTGGGCTGGAGCTTCTTTTTTTACGTTGTCTGTAGTGCTGAGGTGACGCGTTGATGTAATCGATTACGAAATTACGTCGATTAGCATGACGTGCATCGATGCAGTACAACTGCTATGCACGAGCACTTGAAGCGCAAACATCCCATAGCACTTTGTCAACACAGCAGCAGCACAGCACCTGTTTACCTGTTTATCTTATCTTAGCAGATTATTTTAAGATTATCAGCACGTGTAACATCTTTCTTTTAGTAGTGTCACTTGAAAAGTTGCATAGCTAGCCGTTTCTTAATCGTCCAGTGTAGATACCTAAGGTTGTTCTTGATACACACGTAGCTGTTCCTCACATGGCTCTCCGCCAGAATATATATAGTCCACAAACTGTCCGATTTCTTGTGTGCGAGGCGTGTAGTAGGCTCTGCCATTTGTGCCTCTAAAAGTGCCTTTTTTTAACCATTTATAGATCATGTAGATTTAAGGTACCCTTTAATACATTAAGTCTAGAATGGCAATGCGTTTTCCTCGTGCCCCCCACCCCCATTGGTTATAAAGCCATTACAAAATTTTATTTTTTTTTTTTCTAACACACTAACATAAGAGTAATCTACAAATTAGTCGTTCGATTAATCGACTAATCAAAAAAAGAATTATTAGATTAATCGATTAAGTAATAACAACATGTCTGTATGGCAGGGTTTATGTTTTGTCTACAGTGCCCCCATGATTTCCTGGTACTGCTTTTATTTTCTGTCTGTATCCGTAAGCTTTCAGAGAGCCTGATAAAATACGGAAGAAATGAACGCAGAGTGCGGACAGAAGCCTCCGTCTGAATCTTTGTTTAACAAGGAGCAATATCACATCACAATATATAAAAATATGAAAAAATAACATCACAATACACTTCAAAAAATATCAGTAAAATAAGATGATGATGATAACCATCGTTTAAGCTGCTTGTTACTATGTAGTTTATACAGATAGACTGATTGGCTGTGTCCAAACCTGAAGACAGCTGTCTCAATGCTTTTCTGTCTGTGCTGTCTCATAAATTAGGCAGCATTATCCACTGTGTCAGTTCTGGGGATTTCTGGCGGTTTTTACCTAACCACATAGGTGCTGACACAGAGGATTATGGGATATAGGAGGCAGTGAAGGACACACCGCCTTCTTAAAATGGCTGTACGGTGAAACTGCAGGCAGCATTTTATACAAACCTTAGTGAGAGTACTGTATTAGTATATTTCAGACACAGCCATTGTTAATATGGTTGTTTAGAGACCAATTTAAATTAATCTAAATACATAGTTTTTTGTTATGATGCATGCAGTTGTTTTGTGTAGTAGAAGTAAGAATGATTCCCTTTAATAATTTCGTGATGTAATTTTTCACTATAAGCATGGCGCTCCTCTTTAAATTGCCCACCCCTATTGAAAAGTATCTACAAAGAGTGGTGTTTCAGAACTCTAAGCAAGAAGTAATATGCTTTTGAATAATTAGGCTAAGGCCGGCTCATTTATTAGTTATGGATATGGTTGAGTTGCAGTGAGTATAACGTGTTTGAGAGAGAGCTGATAACCTCTTACGTGGCCAGAAAGACTTTGGAATGAACTTTTCTATCTGCCTGATATCACAAATGAGGTCAAGTGGTTCGTCTACTGTTAATAAACCCAGTTCATGTTATGTGAGGCTGGAATGAAAGACAAGCAGATAAGATGATACGTTGGAGAAAGTTAGCAGAGGGTCTGGTCTGAGCTGCAGTGGTGTACAGAGTCTTGAAGGCTGTAGATTAGCTTTTAGTGTTATAGCATATAGTAAGGTGCAGGTCTTCAGCTACAGTGTGTGTGCTGTCAGTTACAGATAGGAGGGGGTTAGTGGGTGTTATGCTCCCTTATCTTATGATAACGTGTAGACGGAGTTGCAGGGTTTTGCTGTAGTGAGTTATTACTGACTGAACAAACGTTCAGAAAAAGTAAACAAGAACATCTGCTTCAAAAAAACATTAACAGGGTTGTTTTTTTCCAGAAAACATTCATTAAATGGAACATTACACAGAAATCTCAACAACTAAATATATATTTTTCAGTATTTAACGTGTCCACTCTTTATTACAGCTTCTGTATTAGAGCTGCATCTCCAACAAGTGTCCCGTTTGTTGCCTTTTCCGCTTTTCATGATCCACGTAATCCACAGCAAGTGAAAGAAAGATTTATTTGGATCTGAAACAGGAGTAGAGCTCAATTATTTCCTCTCTGTCCAAAATGAAAGGGTTCTGTAGTGTTTATCTGATGGTGACCGTTTTGGTGGTCCAAGAGTTACATGGTGGGTCTCTAACTTTATTTTATTTCTTTTTCCTCTTTCCTTATTCAAGCTTAGTATCTTTCCATCTAATCTCCTCAGAAATGTCTGTCATGTACTTTAATGGCTTTTAGAAATTAAATAAATAAAGGCAGGCCTCTGACATTGCCACATTACTGTAGCTGGATTATGAGAAGGCTAGATCTAGTAGTTTGTGGCAGAGGTCAGAGTCGAGTGGCCAAATGCAGGTGTGTATGAGTGTGTGTCAGGGTCAGATGTAGTGCAGTGCAGGCAGAGAGAGTTTGGTCATTTGACCGAGGCCAATAGGCCAGTGAAGGTGACAGCGCTGCCATCCGGAGAATAACTGAGCCTCCTAGTACTCGCTGTAGAGTCCGGTTTCACTCACGCGCCGACATGTACACCACCTCCGCTAGTGGACACCTGCAATCGAGTGTGTATCAATTACAGGTTTACTTTACTGAGATGGAGTAGCATGAGACAGATGAAGAATGAGAAGAATAAAGACCACACTATTATAATACACGTAACAAACGCCAGAGGAGGTCATTCCTACCAGTGGCTATCAGACTTTATAACTCCTCCCTTAACGTACGACACATGTACAGTAATAACAATAGAACAATCATTTAATTATGTGTGCAACAACTCAAATGTACAATAACTTTCTTATTTCTAATCTCTTACTGCTGTATACAGTATATGTGTACTTATTATTATAGCCACAGTCACTTTAGATTTTATTCTTCTATTGTGATATAAGACTTTATATATGTGTACATATTGCAAATTTCTTTTTGTTGTAAATTATTATTAGAGTGTTTATTCTTCTACATAACCGGCTGCTACTGTAATAACTGCAATTTCAATAAAGTATTTCTGATTCTGTAACATTTTAAAACTAAAATTAGTCTAAAAAAAAAAAAAAAACGACTCTGGTCAGGTAGTACTTCCACTATTATGTCCAAAGGTTTCAAGACAGTCCATGTTGTTAATTTAGCTACTCTAAGGTGCACTGTTGCTGACACAGGTGTTGAGGTGTGTCCAAATAGAAGGTTGCTTTGGTGCAACCCAACATGATAGTGCTGCTTTTACACGTTTAGAAAAAAGTAATTGCTGTAAGCAACAACGGTGTAGGACAGAGAAAGAATTTATACAATATGAAACATACGAGTGTTTCAAACTAAACTAGTGTTTAACAGCTTTGTTGTATAGGACCATGTTGCAAGTATGTTCAACATCTGTGTTTCTGTAAAAGTTCAACATCTAGTTTTTCAGTACTGCAGCATAAAAAACAGAAGTGACCACGGCGGTCAGCTGCCCCTGGAAAAATTGTAAAACTGCTTTCTGTAAAATGAAAGGCCAGAATCAGTATCCAGTTTGCTGCCATCCATCCAATGCCATAATGTTAGTGCAGCATAAGATTACCAGGTCTGATGCCAAACACTTTGGGATAAGTTACAGAGTTTGTGATCCAGCATCAGTACCTGACCTCACTAATGCTCTTGTGTCAAAAAGCATCTTACATCTTGTGTCAAGTCTTCCCAGAAATGTGAAGACTGTTATTGAAGCAATTGGTGGCACAAACTCCATATAGTATCCTTGATTTCAAAGGAAATGTTGGCTGATTGCGTGTCTGCAAACTTTTGGACAAACAATATATTTTGTTCACTGCTTTTGTTTTGCAATGCCAATTTACAAACCATAAATGTAAGGACCGTATTCAGGCTTCAGGATGGCACCACATTGTTAACACTTGTGTATACAGCAGTGTAACATACAGTGACAGAAACCACACACACAAGTAAGTCTGTTTGATAGTCCCAACGGCTCAGTGGTTTAATGATTTGATGACTCAGACATGCAGTTTACACTAATTTTTAGAGTGTAAGCTTTTATCATTTGTTAGCTGCATGAACCTCATAGCAATCGTGGTGGCTGATTGAGTGAGGGTGTGTGTGTGTGTGTGGGGGGGGGGGGGGGGGGGGGGGGGTTGTGTAATTTGTGTAATTGTGTAATTTGGCCTTTATGGTTTTGTTCACCTTTAGTCTAGAAAAACAACCAACTGTTCTTTTCTTCAGCTAATGCACACCCCCGGCCTCTACCCAGTCACCGTTTAGTGCTGGTTAATGAGATTTTTCTTTAAGTAGCTGCGTAACACGTTTCACAAGAGTATTAATTGTTTCAGTTAAGATCTCAAAACACAATATTGGGCAATTTGTTTTCTTTGCCCAATGTCAAATAGGCCACTTGTGACCATTGTTCTCTTGCTCTGCAAGACGTTAATCAGCTCAGGTGTGGAGTCATCTGTTTTCTAGGCTTTTCCGTGGGTGGAACAGTGAATGGAGCAGCTGGTAGTCGAAAGCACAGCGTGACACGCTGCCACACAATGCATTCGACAAACACACTCACACCCTGCCTTTGTCTACCAAGGAGAACTTGTCAACAGCCTACTTGGATTGAAAGAGAGCTGGCCTGAGCTTAGTGGCGCAAGACTAGCCGCTCATGCATAGTTTTATGTTCATGTGATTATATATGTTCCACAAATAGCATTTACTTTCGCATGCCTTTCGTCTTAAGGCCCCTCACTGTTCAAAAACAAGTCTTATTGGTTAAAAGCCATAGAAGCAGAAACAGCGTACTTTTCCTGAGGCAACGCGTCAAAGCGCTTAATGCCTCAGAAACCTGCACTGCAGAAAGTTTCTTAACATGCTGCCTGATTTCTCAGATATTTGTTTTATGATAGTCTTTAAATAAGATTTTGGCATAATTTGTTTTTTTTTTCACTCATGGCAGAGAAGTACGTGCAGGGCATTATAAGGCAAAGTATCCCCAAATGAACCTCCAGATTCCAGATTTACCACAGTTGTACCATCAGCATTACTTACAAAAACTCCAACTATATGGAGGATTCACAGGGCTATTTCAATAGTAAATAAAATACTATATTTGTGTTTTTATTTATTTGTGTCTAGTTTCTAACATATGTATAAATAAGAAAGATTAGTTTTCATTTTATTGCATTTTGAGTTCACATTATTCAAAACTTGCAACCGCTTCTTAATGTTTTGTTTAAAAGCATTTTTTTTGCTTGTTTGTTTATTTGTTTATACCCTCCCATTAGAGGCACTCTGTATTACATATTAATGCATCTTTTTTTCTTACCTTCTTTCTAGGGGAGACCCCAATTTGGTAAAGCTTAATGTCGCCATAACCTGTGGCTACCTGTTGTATGGTATGTATATCACTGTTGCCCACTCTTATCAATACAGAGCTGAAGCCTGATGCCTGCCTGTTTACATTTCTCTTTTTCTCTATCTCTCTCTTTCTCTTTGAGACCTTCTGCTGCTAGCTTGCAACTGGAGCACTATGGGAGACAGCTTTTTTGTGTGTCACCACTTGGCGGCACTCTATGCATATGGATATGTGCTGGTATGGTCATTCACTGTGGAATGCTAAAATTGTGATTTTACCCTGAATGTTTGCTTCTCTTACATTCCAAATTTAATTACACTTGATTTTTTTTTGTCTATTGATGTTTTTTCTCATTATTAAATTTTCTCCATTTTTACAGACACGTGGGGTGCTTCCATACTTTGCAAACTTCCGGCTCATTTCAGAATTATCAACACCGTTTGTGAACCAAAGGTGAAATCTGATATTCCCTAAAAGCAGCAGTGATGGCCATGTCAGTTATTCTCAGTCCAGGTTCTGGAGTACCCCTCTAATTTAATTAAATTCAGCTGAATACACCCTTAATTATCTCCAAAACTGGCAGACAGCAACATACATAACATAAAATAAGATAAAGTATAAAATCACAAACATGATAACAAAATAATACACAATATTGCATTCACTGCTGCTGGTGAAACATGCAAGCTATTTTAAGGTCCCATGCAGCATATCGTCACTGTCCAATGAAAACCATGTATCTCGGTTTTGAGTTTTCTACATCATTTGAACACACCAATGGTCTTTTATGTTGTGTGAAAATCTCATGATGAATGGACCAATAGAAGTGCTCCAAAACAGCTTCTGGTTCCATTGACTTACATTGAAAGTAAAGTATGTTTTTGTTCTCTCCTGTAAAGTTGCAATTTTGGAGATGCTTGTTTTTCATTGGACAGTGACTATATGTAAGGGATCAGGCAGGTTACCATTAGCTTTCCTTAGTGTCTGCTGATTGTAGTAGGTGGACAGGGAACTGCACTGTACGCAGACAAGCTTACAGCAATCTGTTGCAGCCACATTTTATTAATCTTTAATGTTATCTTTAAAGAATGTAAGAGAGGATGTACAAAGAGCAGAGGACATTTTCTCCCCTCAAACAGAGTTTAAATTAATTACTAAATTACTGCCACTAATGACATTTTGGTCATGTGTGTATCATATTAAGCTTCTTTAAGGCTAAAAAATATAATTTCCAGTCATTTCCTTAGTTTTGGCAATGTTGAGACAAACTCAGAAAACCGAACTTGGGGACATAAGATCATCAGCGAATGTGTCATATGCATAGCTTTGTGTTTACCTGCTTTAGCACACCTGCTGCAACTAATTGGCTAAATAATAAGCCCGTCATGAGTTAAAAGCCTCTCCCAGGGCCAGCACTGGGATCACTACTTTGCCATTTCACCTCTGCTTCTCTGTGAATTAATACATTTTATTTATTGCCACTAGGGATGGGACGGTATGAACATCATTACCCTCTCATTACAACAGTGACCAACATGTTTAGTTTTTAATATTATCATAGTATTGTTGAAATGTACTAAAAAACACTAAAAGAAAAATCATTGCAATCATTTATTGACACCTAAATATTATAGATAAACATCAACCCCTTAGATCATGTTTCCCAAACCAGTTACCAGCCATGTTGCGGTCCTTATGCTCGTTTTGAAGTGAGACTGTAGCAGTATCCTTGTTTTGTTCTGCTGTGATCTTTTTTTATTTGAAATACCTCCCATCCCTAACCGGCATCTTCTTTTCTCCAGATGGTTCTTCGATGTTCTGGCCTACCCTCGTTCTCACCGGCTGGTGGTTGTCAACGGGGTGGCCATGGCGGTGGCCTTTTTCTTGGTACGGATCGCTGTGATGCCCCCTTACTGGGCGAAGGTTTTCGGCACATTCGGCACCCCAGCCTTCGAGAGGCTGGGCTTGGGGGCCCAGGTGGCCTGGATCGTGTCCTGCGTGTGCCTGGACATACTCAATGTGGTTTGGATGTACAAGATCGCCCGCGGCTGCTACAAGGTCATCACCGGCTCAAGCGGCAAGAAGAAAGGCAGCGTGGCCCAACCCAACCACATGAACAACCACACAGACTGAAGCACATGAGGAGAAGAGGGAGGGTGATGGAGGTTCGAACGGAGAGCCAGTGGTGTTATGGCCTATGGTTTTAGAAAAGTAGTCTCCCCTGCTGGATCAGGAAACTGCTGCTTATATGCCATCATGCTCTGAGATTTAAAAACTGAACTTGTTTGTTTCACTCGTGGAGGGTAAGTGGAGTCTATGAATCCAAGCAGTGTTTTTCTCCAAGGTTCTGCATTGCTCTGATCACCTGCCTGGGTTGGCGAGCATCAAGTGGCTTTGTGGTTACAAACATCTACAAAAGCATACAGTACAGATTCCCTGCTGCTTCAAGCCACAGCCAAACACCCAGTCCACTCAAGTGCCTCAAAACACAAGGACAAGCAATAGAACAGAGATGGAGTTATACATATGAACAACCTGGCCATTAGATCTTTGGACACTTAAGTTCTCACTAGCTTCCCTAGTGAAGCATTTTCCTTGTCAGTGATCCGGCAAGATGTGCCACCTTCTGTCAGAGACTGGCTGTAAGAGGTCTTCCCGTTTCCTGTATACAATGAACATACACGCACCACTGTGCCTCTCGCCCACAGGTTTTGGAGCTCTTCTCTACAGACCTCACTCCAGCAGCGTTTTGGATGAAGCATGCTGTTTTCAGTAGCTTAAAGCATACCAACATTTTGAAAGCTTCTCTGTTCGCATCTCCTTATCTCCCCTCCACTGAAACCACCAATAGATCACAGCTCGTCTTAACTTCACGCTACGTTCACGGCCCTGGTCCGATCCATCCATTGCTAAAATCTCATCTCTACCTCTACTCCCTCTCACTGAGGCGTTTATCGGTGTGGCAGTGCCTGCCCGGCACTGAAATAGACCCAGCAGGATCTCAGCATGGAGTGGTGTTCTGTCATAATCCGCCATCATGAATCCCCACCTCACGTATTAAGGCCCGAGTCTGTCTGTGAATTTTGCTCGCCCCAGTCGTTCTTTCATCTGTCTTCACATTAACGGGCTGTGAGAAACTGAAAGAGAAGCGTCCTGCCGGTGCCTTCTCCAACGTTACAAGGTGCTGCTCATTTCACCATGGATGTCTCCTACAGGCGTGGCATCGTCCGCCATTAGATGATCCCATTAGATGGTGTTAATTCTGCGTGTGGAGTAGCTTAGGGGGACAGAAGCTTCTCCAAGCTTCGTTTACAGGCCACTGCTGTGGATCATTTCTTTCCGTTGACTTAATTAAGGCATTACTGGATTTCTAGTTTTACAAAGTTTGGCTCTCAGTCCATGCCTCTGGAGATCTTCAAGCTTCTGTCTCTCTCTGCTAGTCTTCCACATTCCGCTCCAAACCTACGGTATGTTCAGGATTCTTCTTGGCTTCTAAAGAACCAGTGCAAACTTTTAATCCGTAATCTCTCGCATTTGTAATTCATTCGTTAGCTCACTGAGATGGCCTCACTTTTTTTTTTTTTTTTTTTTTTTTTTTTAAGTCAAAAAAAGAATTTGAGAGATTTTGCTTTGTTTGATGTCGAAAACAGCTACGAAGTGGTCCACCGTGGTGCTTCTGTCTCACCAGCCAGTGCTTCTGAATGGTACGAATTCAAGGCTTGGGTGCACAAACACAAGACTGTGTCCTTATTTTCGAATGTATTCAGTACGGAAGCACAGATAATTGGTATTTGCATGTGTGTATGCTAATACCGGAGTTTTAGCTCATGTTACACTAAAGCATGAACATCGGCTGTAAGTTCAGCAGCTTTGCTGTGAAAATATTGCTATGACAAACGTGTATGCAGGTTGCATGAATTTTTAGGTAATGGTACAAAAGCAAATTGCGTACATCCACTAGTATGTCCCCTCTACCAAAACATGGGCTGAATATTTCGCCATGATTTTGGCTGTATAAATGAATTCAATCCATATGTAATAATTTTAAGAGCTGTATTAAAATGCATCCCTAGTATTCAGGTCGATGGACATCAAATCTCTTGGCCTTTTACGTTCCCATGAATATGGTACGTTTCAGACAAATGACTGCCTCCACTCAGCTCATTCTCATTATCTTGATATAATGAACATGTGTGGCATTACAATATTGGACTATTTCGTTCACTCTCATAAAATTGCTGTTTCTTAACAGTTGTTCACAAAAAAAAATTGCTGTTTCTCTTCGGCTCACTGCTTCTTTCCTGCCAAGTAGGCCTATTACACCAGACTCGATCCATGTTGGAGCCAATATTTTTGTCTCAGAAACCAGGTAGAGCTCCCGAAATGAATGTTAGGTTTTTGTTTTTGTTTTTTTTTGTTTTTGTTTTTTTTTTTTGTGTGTGTGTGTGTGTGACCGGAATTGTACTCGACCGGTCACTTGAAGAAATGTGGTTAGAGAAGACCTTGATAAGCAGGGCTTGAGGGTGGGCATTGTGGGAAATGTAGTTAATTGCCTTACGTCCACATCTGCCACTAACCAAATACTCTCCCAGGCCTTCAGCGTTTAAAGCTGTGACAAGAAAAGTGTATATTTTGGAAGGCTTTGAGATGTGAGGGGGGGACAATTGGATTGTGTATGTGTAATTACAATGTAATTATGTCAAGTGATGCTGTCTGAAAGGAGTTATGGCTTGTGGTTCCTGTGAATGGAGGATAAATGAAGGTTAGCATGTACAGTATAAGGTCTAAACAACCGTGCCCTGAGATGGATCTGTTGGTTTACATATGTACAGTGTTGTTTTTCGATGGATCTTTGGATGGATGGATGGATGGATGGATGGATGGATGAATAAATAGCAAGTTGCACCACTTTTACTGGAAATCACAGCGAATGACCATTTAAGATACTGTAACTTTCTGTAGACAATGCATCAATGAAACGATGAAACCTTTTCTAGTATTTGGATTGTCAGTCGTTTGTTATTTGCACAGGCAAGCAGTTCAGTTTATTGTTGATTTTTTTTTTTCTTTTGGGAGGGTGATAAGTAATGTGATAACACGTGGGCTGATATCAGCACGTTTCTCAGACTATCATCTGCAAGATTAGCATAGTGCTAACATCTCAGCTGTTTCATGGCGAGCCTTTTATAGCTGTAACGTTAGCACAGGGCTAACATTTGCATCTCTGCTTTTGACTATATATATATATATATATATATATATATATATATATATATATATATATATATATGTATATATATATATATATATATATATATATATATGTATATATATATATATATATATATATATATATATATGTATATATATATATATATATATATATATATATATATATATATATATATATATATATATATATATATATATATATGTATGTGTGTTTTTAAATTAGCTACCTATCATGTGTTTCCTTTGCACCTTTAGAAAGTCAGTGAAATGCTGTCATGCTGCATGAATAGAACGCCTAATATACAATGAATCAGCACTGAGCTTAATTTGTCTCATTGATTTTGTTTCAGTCTCTCGGCACGTTCCAGTATTAAAAATTAAGATCGTGTGTGAACTTGGAGGGGACAGTAACTTGATATATAGGCCAGGAAACATAGAGTAATGCCAGCAATAATAAAAAAAGGAAACAAAGTAAGAATAAACTAATGACAAGAAGAGAGTGATTAATATAAAGCCAACTGCATTGTAGCTCATTTTGCTTTCCATAGATAACTCCTTTTTATTTTCTCTTTTAATGCAATACCATGTATATTTCCCCATTTGATTTTAATGTGAAAGTGTACACTACAGTGGGCATTGCAAGCCTCTGTCTCAACACTCATATAGCATGGCCGCAACATGTCCTAGCAACAGTTGAGTCTTACTTGAAAGTGTTGCTCTTCAATAAATTTGAGGGCATTAAAAACCAGCACGTCGCCTGTGTCTCATTTGTGCAACCTCAGTGTCGAGATGGAGAAAGATGGGCCTTCAAATCCCTTCCGACTGATCACACCAAAGCAGAAAAAGTGATGATAGTTCTTGGGCTGTGTACTTTACTTCACTTGAATGTTGTCTCGAGATGTCAGTCAGGATCAAACCTCCTGGGCTTTGCTGCTGTTAAAGAAGTGATGAAGTTGTTCATCGCCCTGAAGGCAGCAGCGGCAGAGCATTTTACCATCCTGAACCACTTGTTGACATTTCTGCACTGTGATTATTTATCCATTAATGTCTGTTTGCTTTACTAAAGCACGAGCCTCCAACATGGATCTTTAAGCCCAACAGTTTGCTCTTTGGCTCTGTAAATGCCTATTTCCACATTAAGAGTGATTTAGCAGCACTCAAGCTGTAGTCAGTCCAGGCAGATATTTACTGACTTGTCATGTTCATTGAAGATTCGTTGAAACGGAGTAATCTTTTCTGCAACAAGATGCATTTCCGCAGACCACTGATGCTGACTCAGACAATCTACAAGATTCTCCGGCCAACTGGGTCATGTTTGCTGTGGTTCCAAGCAATCTCGGACTTGAGGAAGGGTGTACGGCGCTGATGGCAGGCAGTTTGATTTCCTCCAGCGCTGTAGGTGTTCACACCATCTGCAGCGTTAAGAACAAAACGTCTCTGTAGCCAATTTAGGACATGCTCCTAATCCCTTGTTTATATGTGTGTCCATGCCCCCTTGCTAGCCTATGAATCAACAGGAGCGGGAGCCTTAAAACAGCCCGATGACATCACGCATTCCCTCAGTCCAGTCCTGAAGAGCCTCCTTGCGTCTTCTTCTTGAACTCCATTTGTAGACTTTTAGCATGCCTCGGAACATGTAACATGACAAGCGCAGGTACTTGACATAGCGGCCCATGAGCTCATGCAACTGCTGCAGATTCCATTCTCTTTCTTTATGTGAAACAGGCCATGAGGAAAGAAGCTGGCCATGCTCACGTTGGAGTCTCTTTAACAAGCTGCTCTAGCATTTAAAAGTGAATGGGAATGGGAAAATGTCTGTATGATTAAACCCATTCAGAGTGGTTTGATGTGAAATGTTCCATTGTGGAGAAACATGCTGAGTCATAACTGTTTGCGAAAGTAGGGACAGGAACCAGAAGCCCAAACTGTTTAGAGGTGTCATAGAATAGAAAGCTATATTTACAATGAAAAAAAGGTGAATTTGGCCCGTAGAGCTGACATATCTGAAAATTATCCACTTTTTGCCCAGATCATTTAAATTTATAGTATCACAGTGAAAAACAGTTTTACATTGTGTTGGTAGCTAGTGTTCTTCATGTTAGCTACTAGTAAGCCTCAAATAACTAACATTAGCATACCTAAATACATAGTACGACAGCTCTGCTTATATACACAGAGGTTTGTTTTATTTTACTCTCTGTTGTCTATTTCCACATGATACTGTTGTGTGATCCTCACAGTTAGAGCAGAGCCCATCTTATTATTCATTAGATCACCAAAAAAGAAAGACAGCTTGTTTTATTGTAAGGCCATATTTAGGGATGTAAATGCGTGAAAGTGCATTTTGGCCATTTGGCTTTCAAGGTAGACACAAAGTCCTCAGGGGAAAGTTTGTTCACTCTGTTGCCATTTTTGTTACGCCCCCAGACAGTTATTTTCAGCAAGACCGGACCCCTATTTATTTGAATAGGGAGAGAAAAAAAATACATATAACTGAGGGTCAATTTACTGTTAAAAAAATGTTTGAAATCACTGATCAAATCTGGCAATAACCTCAGAAATAGTGTGTTGTGTTTGGCCTAATAACACACAAAAAAATGATTTTATGCCTGTCTTTGGTGTGGATCTCCAGAACAAAGGGAGCTCTCGCCGACATTTCCCAGTATCTTCAGTATCGTACACCCTTCCCAGCAATGTAACCAGCAAGCTCGTTTTTATGAAGGATATCCGCATTTCAAGGTTTCCCATTCATGTTTCAACCGCTGGCCGATCTCCCCTTTTATAATGTCTCTTGTAAACTATTTTGCTATTTTACACAACACTACATATAAAGGCTCAGAAGGCTAGTGTAGGTTTTTTTATTTTTTATTATTTTTTATAAGTTATAAGTGGATAGTGACGCATCCTATGGCCACCAGAATCCAAACTAGTTTCTTTACAATAAACCATTTCACATCAAACACTCTGAATATACTTAGATGGAATTATGTATACAGGTTGTCAAATTGGTGGAATTAAATACTATAAACTATAGTATACTATATTATAAAAAATACTATAATAAATATGATGCTAGTTCTCACAAAGCTAAAATGAAGATATTGAAGTAGATGGTTCCGGAATGCAGAAGGCTGAGGAAGTAAGGAACTGCAGCAAAAAAGAATATTATTATTGTAATTTGAGGTGGATAACAAGAACTTACTATAAATAGATAGTTACAGTAGCACCTTTATCTTTTAATAACTTCTTGCTGCTGCTAACTTTCAATGAAACATCTAAAAATAGCTTCTGGAATTCTGTCATGTTTATAATGTCTGATATTTTTTTATCTAGTTTAAAATAATGTATTTTGACACTATTTTCCAAAAAATGACAACCATTGTTATGACCGCTGACTGCAAACCGTTGAGCGGTAGCGTACCTTTTATAAAACAGAGGCCCACCCGCAGCTTTGCGGCTGAATGGAATGGAATGCTTAGAGTGAAAGTGACAGAGGGAGGAAGGAAAGGTAGAAGAAGTATATGTAGAAAGAGAAAAGAAAAGAAAGATAGGTAGAGGAGAAATGTGTGTGTGTGTGTGTGTGAGGTAGCGGCCAGGCCCTGATTGAATCCAGCCCTGTAAGTGTGCACTCCCGGTCAATGGGCTGGGTCAGAGACGTTGTGCGTCTGCACTGCTTTTACCAAACATGGTCACATACTGTATCACAGTCTCAATGAAAATCTGTTCTGCCAAACGCACACACGCATTGCTACACACTAAATCCTTCACGTCCCCAATATTTTCACAGAGCTCTTCAGTAAATCCACTCTGTGACACAATGTATGCGCCATGCTCACTCCACAGGTAGTTTTTGTAACATTGTTCTACCTTTTAATCCCATTTTAACATGATGTAATGAAACTATTGATTATGCACTTCTAATAACCTGCGTAACTGACAGCGGTTTGATCTGATATGTGCCAGAAACTGCTAGGATTACAGTGCAGTTGTGCTTTGTAATAAATTAAAACACTGGATTTACAAGTGCGACTGATGAGTGATGCCAAATAAGAAGGGAAAGTGATCCTGATCATTTTGTGTGAAATGATTAGGTGAAAAGGAGCCCACAAGTATTTGGACACTTTACCAAGTTTACAGTTGGCAAACCTTACTGACATTATTCCATAAAATGTGAAACAGAATAATATTTGCTTCAGATTGTCAGCGGCAACACGCATGTACAATGTAGGTGCCTTGCAATATGCGCCCACAATACGGCTCTACTGAGCATTAGATTTACCGAGACTTCATCCAAATCTTAATACTATGCATTCTGTACTAATAAATGACTCTCTGATGGCAATTAACTAATTTGATATAGTTTTTGTTATGGTAGTATTACACAGTATAAACACACTATATGGGCAAAAGTTTTGGGACAAATCCTTAACCATTGAATTCTGGTGTTTCATTGAGTCCCATTGTTTTAAAAAATCAAGCTCCTGACTTTGTAAATGCTCTTCTAGATAAATAGGCAAAAATCTTATAAACATATTCCAAAACATATTCCTTTTCAGAAGAGTGAAAAGCTGTTATAGCCACTAAAAGGGGACTAGCTCCATATTAATGGGATGTCATAAAAGCTCCTGTAGGTGTACTGTGTCCCTGTTGTCCACATATATATCAGTGCTGTCCAATGAAAAAATTGCAACTTCACAGAAGAGAACAAAAACATACTTTACTTCCAATGTAAGTCAATGATACCAGATTTTTTCCCAAGCTATTTTGGAGCATTTCTATTGGTCCATTCATCATGTAAACGACCTTTAGCGTGTTCAAATTATGTAGAAAACTAAACATTTTTATTAGACAGCGACAATATACATTGATCAGCCATAACATTACAACCACCTCTGTATCTGATCTACATACATCTGTTTTATCACTTTGTTCATATATGGTAACAATTACAGACTGTAGTCCATTTGATTCGTAGCATACATTGTTTATCCCCTTTACCCTGTTCTTTAATGGTCAGGACCGTCACAACACCAGCACAGAGCAGGTCCTATTGAGGGGATGGATCATTCTCAGCACTGCAGTGACCCTGACATGCTAGTGATGTGTTAATGTGTGTTGTGCTGATATGAGTGGATCAGACACAGCAGTGCTGCTGGAGTGTTTAAAAGAACTCAGTGTCACTGCTGGTCTGAGAACATCTCACCAACCAGCAACATCCAGGCAACAGTGTCCTGTGACCACTGATGAAAGACTAGAGAATGATCATCACAAACTGTGCAGTAACAGGTGAGCTATCGTCTCTGACTTTACAAGGTGGACCAGCAATGTAGAAGTGTCTTAGTGAGGGGACTCCAGCAGCACTGCTGTGCCTGATCCTCTTGTACCAGCACAACACACACTAACACACCACCACTTCAGTTTCACTGCATAGCTGAAAATTACCCATCTCTGGTGGTTCTTTGGGGGTCCTAATCATTAAAATACAGGGGGAAAGAGGGCTAACAAAATATACACCGAAACAGATTAGGTACAGTGTAACTACATTGATAAAACAATAACTGAAAGTTGTCCTGCCAAAGAATTCTATAGGGGTGTTACATTATACTGGCTAAAAAATGAAAATGATAACAATAAATGTGTTATTCTAATAGTTACACATGTTCAATTCCTCTGTCTTACTGCTGCGTCTGCTGCCGCTTCTAAAGAAAGCCTCGCAACAACACATCTGTTGAGATCTTAACAGGAATGCTTGATTTAGAAGGAAAAACAACACAAAGTCTTCTGTGAAGCATGTAGAATATGTAATCAGCATGTAATATCTTCATCTACTCTCCATACAGTGTGTGGTTAGCCTTCTGTGGCAGTTTTGTACATAACATTTGGTCAGAATGCGTCTAAACCTGGAGAAAAAGGCTTACATCTGAGCCTGTGTGAATTGACTGAGGACTGAATTCCAGTCAGATGGCACTAGATACTACAGAAAAGCAGGGAGGAGATGGAAAAGTCTGGGTCTGTTTTTCTAACAAAGGTTTTGGTAATTATCGAACTCAGAAGTACACAAAGGCATTTTGGATGCAAACCTTAAAAAAGTCCACAAAGAAACTGCTCGAACAAAAACAATCTAAAACACCCCAGCCACCTTTCTAAAGAGCACTGCCAAAAGAGAAAATTACAGTCTTGGAATGGCCTGTTAAAAACATGATCTTAATACGTTTCTGAGTATAACACAAATGTCTACATACTTCTGTGACGGCTACATATTAAAATATAAGGTAAAATCTACAACTATACACATCCTATTAAACTATTTTTCAGCCAATTAAGTCCTTAATTGGTCCCTAATATTGTTTACAGTTCTATTATATGGAATATCACATTGCTGTGTTTCATATAAACGCTTGTACTGAAAATGGGCCGCTTTGCTAATTATTTTTTATCCAAATTTATTTATCAAGCCAGGTTGCAAATGAGTTCCATAAAGCTGGTCATTGGAGTTGAATTCATTCCCAGACTTGAGAAATCTGCATTCCAGACCTCCAAAAAGTTCAGCTAACGAGCTATTAAAGCTTAACTCTGCTCTTTTAAGGATTATATTGACTTTTCAATCAGTCTGTTATCAAGAACTATCACAGAATAGTGTAGGCCTCTTGTGAACAGCAAGGGGCGAGTGAGGAGTGGGAAGGGGTCCATTGTTTGTGTTAGATCTGACACATTTGACTATGCCAGCATGTCTGTAATGAGTGGATATTATCACCTACTGTACGAACAGAAAACCTTCGCCTGAGGATTTGATGCTTTGAAGCCAGCCTACTGAATTCCTCTGCGCTTTGTAGGTTGAGGGAGCCTTCTACCATAAATAGCCAGGCAGACTAGCCGTAGCGAGGAGAAGGAAGGGAGGAGGTGGGGGAATCTCTGGAAAGGCCCCCCTTAAGGTGCTGCCGCAGCATTTCTCACTTTCTCAGCGAGCCGCCATCCTGCTTGACCTTTCTCTTTGCTCCGTGATATCCATACACGCTCGCACACACACACACACACTTTCCTCTGATCCCTGACTACTGTGGCGCTAGCTTTGCTAGCTTTGCCTGCCAGGCTTCAGAATGCTTGCACAAAACAAGGTTTCCCCGCTGTAAGTGGGATCAGAATTTTCTCTAATTTCACCTGAAACAACAAAATAGTTTCCTCTTCAGCTTTTCCGTTCACGACCGCCAGTGGTCCGGACCAATACTCTGCCTCAGTTCTTGAGACTTTTCTAAATAAAAGGTTGAAAGCTGTTTACTGTACTGCTAGGAACATTACACTTACTACAGGTATATAACAGGCCATATTCATTAGCAGCAGAAAACAAGTGACTGATTAAGTAAGTCCTACAAGTGATTTAACCTATGAAAAACCTATGCTGGCTTCACTTGGCCTCCTGGCTGCAGTACTTATGTACATTTATCCAAATATGCCACCTTAAGCACTGTGAGATTAGCCTGAGTTTATTTGGATTTATGAACTCAAGTCCCTCGGTGATCCAAGCAAGAATATATGGACACATGTTGGCCTAGACAGCCCGCACCTAATGAGAAGCTGGTCCGAGTGATGAGGTTAGGCCTGCATATGCTTTAATGAACTCACTTGGGTTTAGTACCTCCTTGTTGGAGGCTTGATGTGAAAGGTTTACAGAGGGACGAGCTTTTTGTCTCTTTTGCCTCCCAGAATGAGCTACTAGATACTCAGCCTCAGCCATGACCAAATAAAGAGCCCAAATTCCTCCCCTGCTTCATCTCGCTTCTCACAATGTTTACAAGAGCTTTGGATCGAGCTCTGGCTCATGCACACACTGAGCATGTGCGGCTCTCTCGGTCTGTCACAGAGCATTTGGGGATGTTATGTAATCAGTTTGCGCTCTCTATAGTAGGCTACTTTGCACTGAAGCCTACAGAACAGCAGCCAAGGTCAGCAAGTCCATCGGTTTTCTGTGAAGACTGCCATATACACGCCTAATACACTATGTTTGAAAGTTTGTAGACATTTGCTTATCCGACACTTCTTTTAAAACCAAGAACATTCATAGGAGCTTGTCCCTCTTTGCCGCAGTAACAGACTCTTCCCTTCTGGGAAGGCTTTATACTGGATGTCGGAACATTGGCATTTATTTGCATTCAGCCTCAAGAGCATTAGTGAGGTCAGGTACTGATGTTACATGGTTAGCTATGAATAACAAACGTCACTCCTACTAATCCCCAAGGTATTTGATGGAGCTTCATCATCCCAGAAAACAGTTCCACTGCTCAAAGGTCCAATTCTAGGGGGTTTTATACTCATATAGCTGATGCTTGATGAGATGATTGGTCATCTCATTCAGTTGCCAGTGCTTTTCAATGGAGATTATACAAGCTGTGTGTGGCCAATTAAATGCCTGGCACCTTCCAGAAGTTTGAGTGACTAATAAAAAAGTGTGCCTGGATACTTTTGAATGGGCTTTTCTATTAAAACATAGATGTACTACAAATCTGAATCTTTAAATAATTGCTATATGAGCTCAGTGAGAATGTGTTGTGGTTATGAAAATGGTCAACATTTTCCCCTTACACTCTATAAACACGCTCAGGGGTGAAACTGAATTCTTAGTGAGCCACGAACACAGAAAAATATGTGAAGATCCATTCCATAGCCTAAATTTATTCCCTGTGAATTAGGTTTATTTTGTTATATTAACTGCTGTGTTAGTGTTGGAATAGACAGCGCACTGTCTAAACTAAAAACATTCTTCAGCAACAACTGGCTAGACCTAAATAATTCTCTAGGCATCACCATTTCTAACCTGGCTGATGAGATCAGCATCCAGTATTAAAAACATTTCTGGTGTGAATAAGTATATACCAAACAAGTCACACATTGCTTGGTCTCATTGGTAATCGACAGCTGAGACAGTGGTGCATCTCACTTTTGAGTCAGAATCCCTCTTCTCAAAGGCCTCTGAACATGGTACTATGGATTATAAGGTCTCAAAATACTTTAAAGGGAACCAATTCTGATTATTTTCAATGTTCATCATTTTAATTTTGGAATCTACAATATTTAAAACACACATTACATCTGTAGTACATCTGTATTCCACCTCTGCCAGAAATTTGAGCTACTGTGTCAGTTTGTCCTGATGAGCCTAGTGTGCTCTGAATGGTCAGCTCACCCACTGACTGGTGACCCGCCAGAGAAAGCAGTGTGAAGGTGTGCCAAGCTTCATGGTAGACAAGCAATAAGGTATGAGTTATGAGATGATGTCACCTTGTAACTGAGAAAAAGCTGGAATTCCAATATGGCATTTCAGACAGCTGAGAAAATAGTTTTCTGTGGGAAAGAGTTTCTTCCTTCAACTTATAGTACTAGTCAGTGACCAACATTTATTATTTAAAATGGCCATTACGTTTTCAGTGTCAGCAAGAAATGTTTTTAACAGAACAGTTAATACATTTCTCAACAACTAAATCGAATTTCCGTTTTTTCAGTGTTTAGCATGTCCACAGTCAGGTAGATTATGTTTATATTATAGTATCTTAAGTGAAATTATCTCACTGTACTGCCAGAACATTTTGATTGCTTTAACAAGCAAGAGTCTGCCTGCATAGTGGAATAGCTTGGTACAGAGTAACATAGACGTAATGAGTAATGAGGCTGGGAGCTTCATTGAAACATATACTTTTATAATGGGTGTATATATGTTAGCTGTATTTTAGAATCGGTTATTTAACATCAACAGATACAGTATCTCTAATCTGTATGTTCATGGTGGCCCTAGGCAGCTGCCTACATTAGCCTAGTTCAAAGACTGCCCCTTCCACTATTGGTTGTGTTACAGCTTTCATTCTTTTAAGTTTTCCAGGTCTGTCTGTTATGCTTTCAGTTTCTCAAAGAAATCTCCAGGGATATTATTCCACACCTCCAAAGTTCAGGTTTGGAAGTCGATTGCATTTTCTGGTTTTCATGATCCAGTAATCCCAAACACAATCCGTAATTTGAGGTCAGTTCATCACAAATAACAGTTTTTCATGTTTGGTGTCTATTTGTTTTCTTTTCTCAGTAACGGTTTCCTGACAGCTACTGGCAGGTCCATAGTGTCGAGTTGTATGCTCACATTTGAAGAACGGACATCTTTTGTGGATTTCTTGCAGATCTGAGGCAAATGCAGGAGTTTCATTTCTCCTCTCTCTCAAAGAATACTTTAATACTAATTATCTGATGAAAACAGTTTTGGAGGCCCACCCGTTTTTGTTAGAGCAGTCCCAGTTTCTCTGCATCTTTTAATCGTTTTTTGAACTACTTTAAAAACTCCTGTATATCTTTTATCTCATGTCCTAATTTTTTTTTTCACTGGAAAGTATATAAATGATTGGTCTCAGATGTTTGCACAGTATTTTAAGTATTTTGGGCCATAACTACAGATCTGTTCATCATATAATGTTAACAATTTGAAGTACTGAAAAGAAATACAGTTATTTGATTTTCATACGATGACATGAAGGTCTCACAGGCAGACACAGCAGCGTTTAGATATAAACAAATAAATCTAATGAATAGTATAGTATACTGATCTGTATTTTTAGGTTGACATTTGAAAAAGTCTGTAGTTATCACAAAAAAAGCAAGTTGTTTAGGCCGCAGTAACTGAAGAATTTTCATATTATGTTATTCCTCATCCCACTGCTGACATAGATCGCAGGGAATGGAGAACAGGATCGATGGAATCCGTTGTGCTTCCCATGCAGCTAAACTTTTTATGGAATCTGACTCACCAATCATTTCCCACATCTGACACATCGACCAAGTCAGAGGTTAATTCAGGCAGGTTTAAAAGTCACACAGATAAAAATAGTCCTTCAGTGACACCGTCATAAACACATCCAACAGCACACCACTTCATTTAGGATTCCATACAACCTGCTGTCATACTCTTCGGCACATGTCCACAACATCACCTGCTTTCCAGTGGTGCATGTTGAGAAACACTCTTCATCAGAGACAGGTCCAATTGGCTTGAGACGCACTAATCAGATTCTACTCCCCTCTGAGACGCTGCTCTCATTCTCAGCATTTGGCAGACTGTGATCTTTGGGAAACTGATATAAAACACACCATTCTTTGGCAGAGGTGTGAACAGGTTCATTTATCTAACTGTTGACAAATGTTTTCTACCTCATTTCCTTACTTTTGGGGGATAAAATGAGACATATGGGCCTAGCCTATAATAGGCATAGTCTTTTATTTTTTAATTAAACCTTTAATTTGACCAGGCAAGTCATTAAGAACAAATGATTATTCACAGTGGTGTCCTGGCCTAGTCTATTTAACACCAAGAATAGCATGAAAGAGTATGTGTTAGCCAACGCTCAAGCACTGCTAAATACTTCAAAGAAAGCTTGTGAATAAATGTGAAAATGTGATACTGTGAACTTCTCAAACTTTTTTTTCAATCCATCAACTATGACCAGAGATGGGATGTAACAGATTTCAAATTTTGGGAAATCATAACCAGAATACAAGTATCTGTATTCAGTCTATGTTAAATTTTGTAAAGGCAGCTTGTTACATTTCTGGACAATACTTTCAGAAATCTTACCTACCAAATTAAAAAAAACAGACTATAGAGACTAAACAGACTAAAGAAACGGCATCAATGCTTGTTTGTGGACTATTTTAGAATCAGCACACAACATGTGGAAAACCTGCTTGTTGGACAAATTCTAAAGAAGCAGTCAATTAACGGTATCTTCACAAACCCTGAAGTTTCTGTTAATGCCTCAGTAGACTGATAAATCAATGTGATCAGTTATTTATTTCAGTGTTCCTGAACTCTGCTTAAATCAAGTAGACTGATAAATTAATGGGATGATCAGTTATTAATTTCATCAATAATTATCATCAATCTCAGTAATCTCTGATAAATTAATATTGATGTTTGGGGGATTGGAGGAGCAGTAGTAAACTGCAGCAGGTGGTGAATTTAAAAAAGTTGTAAATTTTATATTAAATGATAAAGAATCCCTTATGAAATGTTTAACAGAATACAATTGCCAACCAGTAACTAAATAATAAAGTTGCTAAATAAATGCATTCCCAACAGATTTACCAAACCTGACCGATAGAAGGGCACGGGATGTGTGGATAGTCACGCAGAATAAAATGAACAAAATCCTGACAGTTGAAGTGTAGTTTACTATAGATATCAAACACTGTGTGTACATGTGGGCTGAACATCTGAGGCTGAGAGTAAACTGAGATTCTATTGAGTCGCTTTGTCTTTGACTGGTTTACCCACCTTTAGATAAGAGTCTGTTTGAGAGTTCATTCATCATCATCATTTTTTAAAAGCTGAGATATTCTTGTGTTCTGCAGTCATCAGTCCTGAAATTCCCTGATGCGCTGGGCTCTGTCCCAAATCTTACCCTATGGCCTGACTTGGTGTCACTGAAGCGAGTGAGAAATCGAATGTGATTTTTCAAGTACGACTATAAATGATTCTACTATGAACTTAATTAAGAAAGCAGTTATGAGAGTCTGGAACTGGTAGTCACTAAGTTCAAAGGAAAGAATGATACATGCTATATTGATTTACAATTCTTAGCAGAGTTACAAACGTCTAGGTCATTTTACACAAACAAATCTCAAACAAATGTAGCTTAACAACCAACAGTACTTAAGAACGTGTAACAACTAAGACAAGCAGACTAATAAAACAAATCTTGATTAAACTTTGTAGGTCCACTTTCTAAGTGTATCATTATTGACTAGCACAGCTGTTGATATTCTAGCATCAATGATCAGTTTCTAACCACAAAACAGCTTTTGTCTGGACATTTTTTGGTGATGGACTACCTGGTCAATATAAGATCTGGTCAATGGTGTCCTGTGGACAGAAACTATGTAATTATGAGTGGTGTAGAAGGTGGCTAACAAATAATGACAAATTACAACTGATGGGCTGTAGTGATACACAGTTAAAGGTGCCATAGAATAGAAAAGTGTATTTATATTTTTATAGTTGAATATAAAAAAGATACATAGAACTAACCACTATGCATAGCATGAGCCTCAAACTTTGTTGCCTCCTCTTTCAAATACAAATCCCGCATTGGCAAAAAGGACGGTTAAACTGGCCAATTCCAAAATCTTAGACTATTACATAACAGTCTGGATCCCCAAAATGTACATACACCAGCTCATGTTCTAGCCCAACAGGAAAGTATGTCAACAGAGTAGCAAAAGGGCAGACTATGTGGAGAAATCTACCGCTCCAGTCTGTGAAGAGGATGTTGACACTTTTCATATCCTTCTCAAAGAACCAAACTGTCAGTGGACATGACTAATATTCGTCTTTAAATGAGACTGAAATTTACTTTCTTTTCACTTTTTAATTGAAATATTCATGCCATCCTAAAAGCTATAGCTTGTACAGGTGCCAGAATGTAACTACAGCACCATTTAAGTTGCAACAGAACAAAACAATCTGACAAATAGGAAGCCAGCTTCAGCTTCCACATCCTTAACAAGATGCTACACCATTTTAATTTAAAGGTTTTAGTTTATAACTTATCCAAATATTCATGAGCACCCAAAAAAAGGGAAACCGCTCATCCTTAGGTGATCTTTAGACGATGGGGATGTGGATGTGTTATGTATCTCTATTTTTATTTTTCTACATCCCCTGAAGGCGGCAAATGCCGTTTACATTGTATGACAATTTCATAATGAATGGACTAATAGAAATGCTCCAAAATCACTTGAAAAAAATTCTGGTTTCATTGACTTACAAGTAAAGAAGGTTTTTGGTCTCTCCTGTAAAGTTTCCATTTTGAAGATACATGCTTATTTTTGAACAGCGTTTATATGTATCTATATAGCAGCAAGAAGGCTTCTGCTATTGTTAGGGTGCCAAGCTTATAAGAATAGAAGAACAGCTTTCTGGTGCAATACAGGGGTGGGGTGGGGGTCTTTTTGCACAGGGACTGCATGTCCAGCGGGGATCAGCCACATTGAACACAGTTTCTATTAAAAGAATATTTCACATTGTATGATGTTGTGCTTGGATATGGACCAGGTTTCCGCGGCTGTATAGCACGGTAAAGTCGACTAGTGGCATATTTACAAGCTGATCATGTCAATTTATCAACGCTTCGCTTTATCCTGCTTTGAGCACACTCAAGCCTTCCTCATCTATGACTTTGAAGGCTTCACATAGCTGAATTTAGTCACATAGTATTCATCCTCAGCACTAGGGATGAAGCGATCCACAAAATTCAGAATTCAGTGTGGTATCATACGACCATGTCTTAATTTAATAGTATTTATATACAGCAGAAATAAGGATTTATAGAAAATGTGTCTCAAGTTATTTTTATTGTTCAGTTTATGAAGACATTTATTATTACACTAGTACAATATCTGACAATAGCTGAGGTTTCTGTACAATAGCTAATATATTCACCCTAAAATAAAACACTAATCTCAAGCTAATAATCGATACAATAGGACATGGTACAATGTTTGTTTGGCTGGTCCATCCCTGTCACGGCCAGATGTGGTTCTTTCACCTTTCCAAAATATCTAGTCTTCTTCTTTTCTCTGTATTATTACAGTCCTGCGACCCCCTCAGCGGACCACGTCTGTGTACACAGCGGACTCGGCATATTTGAATGGGACATATAAGGGCCATCAGTAAAGCCAGTTCAAGGTGGAAAAAGTGACAGCGGCCGTTCTAATGCCATGCTGCTGACATCACCCGGAGCGCGACGTCACGGTAGCCGCGGCCAATCGGCGCGCGCTACGGCCACGCGCAGCTGGGAAGAGTTTAAAAAAAGATTGAAAAAGTGTTGATGTGGTGCGAAGCGCTTCGTAATGCACATATAACGGAGAGGAGCAGCAAAAGGAGGAGAGAAGTACCTCACTATCAGCGCCGTTCAGCCTTTAGGACCGTTGGGCCAGGTTGACTCCACTTCACGCTTTCAGCCGTTTTAGCCGTTTTAGCTGCTTCCCACATTTGACACCCCGTCCGCGCTCCCTCTCCGCGCTCCCTCAGGCTGGTTCAGCTCGACTCACCATGGCGCAGCAGCACTTCAGGAGCGGCCCGGCTTTCGGACTTTCCGCCGAAGTGAAGAGTAAGGTAGGACAGACCGCTCTTCCTCGCAGTTTGTCTGTCAAAGTCACTGTTTTCGAGGGATGTGAGGGATGGGCGCGAGCTCAGGCAGCAGCAGCACGTGAGCGCGCGCCGAGCTTTAAATAAGTGGGAGGCGGCGGCGCGGCAAACGGACACTGTGGAGAATCTTGAGGAGAAACGGAAACACAAGCGCATCCACACACGAGTTTACATGGAAAAAATGGTGTTGTGTGTGTGTGTGTGTGTGTGTGTGTGTGAGGAAGGTGTGGGGTACCATAAATCTCAGACTCGCTATCAGTTTAACGGAAGTTCAGCAACGTCTTTCTTCAGGTTTACGCTCAATACCTGGTCCCGAGAGAGAGAGAGAGAGAGAGAGAGAGAGAGAGAGAGAGAGAGAGAGAGAGAGAGAACTGGGCGATTTGACAAAACTGTGCTTTTACCGTAAACGAGCTGCGTCCAAAACCACATACTTGTACACTACACTAATGAATACACTGATGGTGGTGTCCTATTTGTGACATGATGTTTAGTATAGTAGTATGCAGTTGGCAGCAGCCATGATATTTATTTTTTTCAGACATATGGTAAACCGAAGTAGTGCAACGTTTAAATTACACTATAAATGGTCTCTGATCAGTCATGCAGTTACAAGCTGTTTTTAAGTACTTACAATGTCCCCAATGTGCTCAGAAAATCATAACATGGTGTGATTTATCACAATAATAATACATACCTGCTCTGCATAATTCAGCCTTTTCAGATGTAAACAAAGTCAGTCAGTCAGCATTTGACATGAAATGGTTAATTATAGAGAAACTTAGCAGGTCATATTTTTTTGAAGTGGTGATTTGGAACCATATCTTGCAACGTCTACATAATATATTCCTTTTACTTGCTATACAAAACCACCAGTGAACCTACACATGTAGTCATGAGTTTTCATATGTAATATTGATGATGGTCTTGTGGTACTATTTTGTCTTACAACACTCTGCATGTACCTCCCTCTCTCCAGTATGAATGAATACAAAAATATGTATTTGGCCAAAACTGTTTTAAAAGTCTACTGTAAAAAATTTCTGTGAGATAGCTTTTAGAGGTATGAAAACTCTTCAAATGCCCGGTTCTGCGAACTGTCATCTCTAGAACAACACATTTTACATCCACCTTTAAACCACTCTGAATGACTTTCACTATATCTTAGTGTAATTTTTTACTCTTTTAAAGATGCCTTGGCAGTGCCATTGATAAATATGTAAATATGTTTGAATTGCACTGAAACAGACAGAAAGAGAGAAATACTTAAACCCAGTAAACACTTCTTTTGTTTTTGTGCCTTTTGCTTTATGTTTAACTCATGTTAGTTGTCTTGTAGGTCATGTCAGGCTGAGGTCTGCCTTCCAACTGTCAAGTAGAGCAGGCTACTGATTAACACTTCTTTTTCACCTACCTGACAAAGTTAGCAGGACATCAGAAGGCAGCAACCTGTCAACCTCAGCTGTAGCCTAGAAGAAAACGAATTGTACAGACTGCAGTCGTTATAATGAAGGGCAAACAGCAGAAGTCAATTCACTCACATTAGCTGTTTTGGCCCATAGTTCTGGCACCACACACATGTATTTGTGGCATTTCAGTGGTCTTTAATGTATTTGGTTTTGTTTAAACATATTTCAATCTAGTTGCTGTAGTTAAAACAGAAGAGATGCTGTGTCTCGTAGGGCTCTGTCTATTTTAATGTCTTTCAGAACTGGCTTTGATTTAGTGCCAGTTAAAATACTTTATCCCTTTGAACCAGCTTTGAACCAGCTGGTCAACTTAAGCTGCCTATGTTATTTTCCCAGTATACCAACCATATTATAGTCACTCTTGACTTTGTTTCCCAACATGCTTCAAGTTCAGTTTGGGTTTGTTTTCAAAAACATAAAAAAAACAATTTGGATTAAAAAACATATTGTACTTGAATTAAATGATTCTAATATGACGCTGTTACTTCTAGGGAAGCATTTCTACAAGATGTAATTGTGAGGCAGGAGGCGTAAACTATACATGAAAGTAAATCTCCAGGAGGGAGGTCTCTATGTTGATGGAAGCTTGGAATTTTAGATGCATTTTAGATGTATAAAGTGGTGATAATAAAAAAGAGAGGCATAACTTTACACAAATGTACAATAAATAGACTAATATAGAATATTGTTTATAATTTAATAATTTAATGTTGTTTCTAAAAAAAAGGTGTGGTGTATTACAGTTTAGAATATTTCTGTCTACACTGTATAACAGTTTGTAATATGTTAGTCCATACTGTATAAATTATTATTGAATAAAATAACAACTATTAATAATAACAGCAATGTTAATAATAACAATTATTAATATGACAAGTAAATCCACCAGTTTCAATAATAGTATTTTCTAAACCAAGACAGTGACCACCACGGTGAACATAGTGTATATTATTCATGTTGGGTCACTCTGCCCATCTGAGGTGACAGCATTGTGGTTTTCTGGTCCCCTTATATGGAAGAGCAGAGCTCTCGGTGTGTCTGCGGCCTGAGAAAAGTGGCTTATTGTAAACAGTTTGGACTGAGAGGTGGAGCACCACAGGACATCCTAGTCACAGAGAGAAGAGATAAAATATCTCTTGGGGAAACCTTCAGCCCAAACTCAAACTAGTGCTCCCAGCCTTTTTGGACCGTTGTCACTGTATAGATGGACGTAGAGAAACAGAAATAAAGTTTTCAGCAGAGCGCAGAAGCAAGGCAGCGTTTTTTCATTCTTTCCAACTCAGAGATAATCTGGCAGGGCTGCCGCACCACCGTCTTTGTCAACTTTGATTATATGCCCTTCCTACTCACTTCTTAATCCTCTACCGTAAAGGGTTGTAGATACGCTAAGCTAATGAATAGCTTACAGTTATTTGTAGTGCAAGCAGTAAGGGAGCCAAACACATCGCTCCAGCTGTTAGTCACTGCATCTCCAATTCAGATAACCTGTTTGCGCCCGGAAACTATTTAGCAAGAGAGAGAGAGAAAAAAAGAAAGAAGAAAGAAAGAAAGAAAGGAAAGAGAGAGAGAGAATGAGCAGTGTTGATTACATTCCTCTTGTCCAGAGTGAGATGGGGGAAAAAAAGCCTAACAAATGGAGGCCTGAGCAAAATTCCTTGGCAGGAGTGGATGGCTGTCCGTCTTGGCATCCTTTAATCGGACGTGGTTAGCATGTGCAGCCGCTTCGCTTTAAAAGGACAGGCCTTGGAGAGAGAGATGGAGGGAAAGAGAGAGAGAGAGAGGGAGGGAGGGAGCGAGAGAGAGACAGACAGAGAGAGAGAGAGACAGACAGAAGGGAACAGAGATGAAGGATAGAGAGAGGTATGGGTGGAAACTTGTAAGATGATGGATGGACAGTTGTGGGGGGTGTGACATGGAGAAATGAGTGTGTATACATAAAAGAGAGAGACACAGACAGACAGACAGAGAGAGAGAGAGAGAGAGAGAGAGAGAGAGACAGATAGAGAGAGTAAGGCTGAGAGCTGTTTCTCCCAAGTTTGGTGTGCTGGAGTGGAAGCCAAGCAAACCCCTGCTGCTTTGAAATCAGTGTTATTGTTGGCACTCTTTCATTCTCCCGCTTTCTCTCTCTCTCTCTGCCTCTCTCTCTCTCTCTCCCTCCCTCTTTTACTCATGTTGTCAGACACAGGCAGCACAAACATTTCAAAAGGAAAAAAGAAGAAAGACTAGATCAGTTTGTCTTCCAAACACCTCAACTTTCAGCTGTTGGTAGTCGACACAGGAAAAAAACACAAGTAAAGTGAATATTGCAGCTCTGTATGCAGGAATGTCCCCAGGACTTTTTCATATTACTCCCGTTACTCCTCGCCGCTCGAGCCCGTCTCATAGGCATTATTTCGAGAAGCCTGTTGTTTCAAAAAAGAGAAGGAAAGGAATGTCATTTATGGAGCTAGTAAAAAAGCAGCAGAGAGCTTTGATCATATGTTGGTTTATAAACTATGGCTAAAAGTTATTGTGTTACTGGATGCATAGTTTACATTTCTAGACAAATAGCAGTTTGGATTTTTTTCCCTTATGAAATATTGGAGGAAAGCTCTAAGCTGGGTGATGGTCAGGGTTTGACTTGTTGTAAGTGTGCTTCCTTGTTCTATTAAACTTGTTATTGTCTTTCACCACCTTTATATCTCCATATGGCTGCAGTGTATTAAGTGTGGTGCTGGTCATTTCTGATCTTACCATGAATCACATTCTCAGCTTTTGTTGACTTCTTACTGTAATTGAAAGACGTCTGCGGCCAGTTTAGTGCCCTAGTTTTATTTTAACTCCTTATAGTGTGGGCTTCATTTAGCGTAAGCACTGTAAATTATTTAGTTAACTATTATGAAACTAATATGCAAGTATGAGTGAAGAATTAAAGTGAGGGCCAGATACAGACATTTTCCTAATATAATAAATCTCAATCTGAAATAATAACTCTTTTAACAGGAGGAGATTTTGATGGATCACGCCAGCTCCATTGTAGAGAATGAGTTACAAATATGAAGTAGGTGTGCTAATAGCATTTTTATGACCTCTGTTTAACGTCTGACCTCCAGCTGGCCCAGAAGTACGACCCTCAGAAGGAGGAGGAGCTCCGGCTTTGGATTCAGGAGGTGACGGGCCGCAAAGTTCCTGACAACTTTATGGAGGGCCTTAAAGACGGAGTCATTCTCTGCGAGTGAGTAGCAGCTTCAGATGTTCAGCGCAAAATTAGCCTTCACATAGATAATGGCATTTACTTTAATGACTGAAGGTTACAGTTTAGAATTTGTCAAAACACAGCTTCCCAACAAGTACCTGCACACCTGTTCAAACGTTTGGGATCACTTTTTATATTAGTAATTGTTATTTTACTCAAGAATGACTCATACAGTGTCAACTGGAGTATTTTGAATTAAAGCAGCAGAAGTATTCTATACGTTTTCTACAATATTTACAAGTATTGAGATGTTATTTTATATATATATATATATATATATATATATATATATATATATATATATATATATATATATATATATATATATATATATAATTACCTGTTTATAATGCACAGCTGTCAAGTTATCTTGAGATTTGATGATCACTTTTCAAATACAAGAGCATTCGGAATATAAAGTTTTATTATAAAAATGTTTATACACATTCTTGATGTTGTACAGCGTTCTTACTGATCATGCTCGCTGTTTTCTAAAAACTTGTAGAGCGTTATGTTTCAGTCATTTTATATATTTTCACATTAATTTCCAGTTTGTTGATTTTTATCCATCCTTTACATTGTGTGTAAATTTCATGAGGAATACAACAATAGAAATGCTCCCATATCACACCAGAAAGGACCAGAATATTTTTTTGCCTTTTCCCGTAAGGTTATTATTTTGGAGATGCTTTTTATAGCATTGAAATCAGAGATTTCAAACTTTGGGATAGCAGTGTCTTTGTGTCATATTTTTCTTTTTTCTTGATTCTTGTTTGTCCAGACTCATCAACGGTCTCCAGCCAGGCTCTGTGAAAAAGATTAACAACTCTACACAGAATTGGCATCAGGTGAACAATACTATTCTGATAACAGTGTACATCTCAGCAGAGGCTTTTCTAAGAATGCTTTAGAAGTCAGTGTCACACTGCAGCTCTCCTCAGCCCCCAAACACAATAGAACGCCCTGCTATAGTGCAGCTGTTCGTCTCCCCCTGTCTGTAATGCAGTATAAAACCTAGCTGGAAGCCAACTTGCATGATTTAAGTGCTGTAAAATGCTGTAACACAGATGCATATCTGGGTCAAACCTACATCTGAGGATGCCCCCCCTCCACTGAAACCATACTAAACTTATAAAAGCTTTAGAATTAGGGAAGCACAGCATTTTCTACTGTACGCTGATGGCAGCCAACAAGGCTTGTCAGTCACCAATATTTAGTGAACTCAATAAATCACTAAACTTTGGACCATTCCACATCAACTTACCTTGGCTCTGTCAACTCACATCATGGATTTTCATGAGAAATGTACATTTGAATCATGCAACCATGCAAAATTCCAAAACTGTGCTCCTATTTATTGAGTACAAATACAAAACTATGTATATCTCAATTTATATTAACTAATTTCAGGTTAATGCAAAAAAAGGTGCATTTGTTAATCTGTAGTATGAAATCTGTAGTATTGTTAATTAACTGTTAACTGTTCTGCCTTCAATTCATCTACAAGTCAGTGCATTCCAATACACAACCTGACAGTTCAGTAGCAGTTTGTTTAGTTAGCCGTGAGTGATGTTCAGGTTGCTGTTTCCATTCCTTATTGCTCCGGCACTCAACTGCACTGATCTCACAGTGCAGCATTGCCCTCTTTCCTCTACCCACCCTAGAAAGGAAGAAGCATTTCTATATATTCAATACATCACTTCTGTCGTTTGAGCAAGGCTGATCTCGAACACCAGATAACACTAAACGTGATCATGTTTGCTCTTTGACTTTTGTGTTAAAAGGCAAAGTGTGGCTTTTATAATGTACGACCAGTAGTTCTGTTTTCAGCCTTGACCATAACATGTGCTGTGCGGGTTTGTTTGTCCATAAAGTTTAGGGGACACTGGTCATTACTTCCAGATTTGAACGTGTTGTGGTACCGATTTTATCCTGTAATTGAATGCAATACACCCATGTTTATAGATGCCTGTATTTCTACCCAAATCATCAACCACAATGCAATTTGCTCCTCTTTTCACAGCTGGAAAACATTGGCAATTTTGTCCGAGGCATCCAGGAGTATGGCCTGAAGCCACATGACATCTTCGAGGCCAATGACCTGTTTGAGAACGTCAACCACACTCAGGTTCAGAGCACTCTGATTGCTCTGGCTGGGATGGTAAGTGAAATGCATGCCTTGCTAAGTTTGCCTCCGTGTAGGGTGCATCCGCATGCACATATATTTCCTGAGAGCTGTCAAACATATGGGCTTCCTCACTCTGTTAATCAAAAACATTTGTTTTGGAGTCTCTAAAACCAGATGAGCAAAAGCTCCACTCACTCAATGTGCAGGCCTGGCTGTGGGAATAAAGGAAAGAATGAACAGCATTGGTCCCATAAGGAAACTCCAGTGTGTAACAAATTTCTACTGAACATCAGCTTATACCAGACCAAAAACAAATCTACAGATTTTAGAAGTGACCTAGCGGAGGGCCTTTTTGGTAATTTTGCAGGCGAATAATTTCTGATAATCCAATAACTGCGGAAAATCAGATTTGGTCAGTAATCTGTTCAACATGTTTACATGTAAAGTAATCAGATAATGAGAAAACATCCAGCTCTACATGAGTCAGGTAGTTATCAGATTTCTGCTTTGCAACTAACCAATAAACTCCCAGAATAAAATGCAATGAAAATGTAACCTATTCACAAGCTTATTGCTGCTGCGTTTTTCTAAAACATAGAATCACTTTAATAGAATATGAACCCATAAATAATGTAGGAGACGAAGAATATTTATATCCTATAAATTGTCAAGCATGTTGTTGATTTCAGCATCGCTACAAAAATGTTTTATAGCTATCCTGCAGTCGCAGTTGAAATGCTGCTTGTATTTGTACATACCCAGACTGTAAAATCCAAAAGAAATGTATACCTGCAATGCCAAATCTGATTACTGAGCTAAAATCCAGCATTAAAAACAAATCCTCTTTATCAGATTTTTTAAATTAGATTTCTAGATCTTACTCAGATCTAAGAAATCTGAAATTTGGCCATGTAAATAATCAGATAACTGTAGAAATCTGATTATGATCAGATTATTAAACATTTGTAAACTGAAGGTTTAGATTAACATACAGTTTGGTCATTGTCCTGGTTTAGGTGGTGAACGAGAGCAGGAAAGTCACCAAGCAATGCTAGATTCCAGCCCTCAGTTCCAGACCCCTGATGTAAAAAATGGATGGCATTATGGAATTAGCTTTTGTGATGTACAGTGGCAAGAAAAGTATCTGAACCCTTTGAAATGACCTGGTTTTCAGCATTAACTGGTCAAAAAAACATGGTCTGATCTACATCTAAATCCCAAGTATATACGAACACAATGTGTTTAATCTAATACCACACAAACAGTTATGATATTTCATGTCTGTATTGGACACATCTATTAAACATTCACAGTGCCGGTGGAAAAAGTAAGTGAACACTTATGCTAGTGACTTCAACAAAAGCATATTAGAGTCAGGAGTTAGAAAACCTGCAGTCCAGTCTTAGAAACGAGATTGGAGCAAGGTGAGGAGCAGCGGTCACTAATAGGCGGCCCGCGGTCCGGATCCGGACCCAGGCGTTGTCAAAAGCAGACCCAAACTGATAAACTATTGAGAAGGATTTAATTTACTGTGTTTATTTTAAGCGGCGGAGCTGCTTTTCTAGTCTTTGCGGTATACGGCGCAGTAAACACACAGACCAACCACGTGTGTTGTAAGACCACCCAAAGCACTCAGCCAATCAGATCTGTGCAGATTCTGGAGAGCCATGTGCACACAGGCGAGGTACGAAGCGAGAAGCCACAGTTGGAGAAAGGCTCATTCAGACAACGTGCTAAATAAAAGAAAAGTCGGTTGTGAAAAACGACTTTTTAACCAGGAATGGACCGAGACACATGTTTATTCTTTCCACAGGCAGCTCCACACCAACATGTCTCATATGTACTGAGACCGTGGCTTTAGTTGTTGATGACATAAAATGCTAATATTAGGCTACTTCAGTATACAGGATATAAATAAATCAGTATATAAGTTAGAAATGATGATGGTCTGGACCTTGCCCTGAAGAAATTTAACCTTTAACTGGACCTTGCTGAACTATTATTAAATACCCCTGGTGTAGAGATATGTTGACTTATCACTGCATGCCTCAAGTTTGCCAAAGAGTACCTTGACACTCCAAACGCTACTGGGAAGATGTTTTGTGGACTGATAAAAGCAAGATTGAATTGTTCGGCAAGAACATGCAGCACTAAGTATGACATAAAAAGGGCAATGCATACCAAACATGAAAACATCATCCCATCGATGAAGTACGGTGGTGGGAGCATCATGATGTGTGGCTGCTTTGCTGCTTCACGGCCTGGACCGCTTGCCATCATCGAGGGAAAAATGAATTCTCAAGTTTATCAAGTTGTCCTACAGAATAATGTCATGGTGGCTGTCTGCCAGCTGAAGCTCAGTAGACGTTGGGTGATGCAGCAGGACAATGACCCTAAACATCAAAGTAAATCTACTAAAAAAAAAAATCTGGCTTTTGGAGTGGCCCAGTCAGAGTCCTGACCTGAATCTAATAGAGATGCTGTGGAATGACCTCAAAAGAGCTTCTCACACCAAACATCCTAAGAATATGGCTGAGCTGAAGCGGTTCTGTAAGGAAGAATGGTCCAAAATTAACTTCTGAATGAACGTTGTGCAGGTCTGATCAGCAGCTACCGGAAACGCTTGTTGGAAGTTATTGCTGCCAATCGAGGTTCAACCAGTTAATAAGTCCAAGGGTTTACTTTAGATCAGATCACACTTTATGACCAATTAATGCAGAAAACCAGGTAATTCACATCCTTTTTCTTTCCACCCATATTCCTCTCCTTAACTATGTCCAGGCTAAATCCAAAGGCTTCCGCTCCAAGTATGACATTGGGGTGAAGTATGCAGAGAAACAGCAGCGCAGGTTCGCCCCTGAGAAACTGAAGGAGGGACGCAACGTTATTGGCCTGCAGGTCAGCCTGTGTGTGGGTCTGTCCCATGTTTTTGTTGTCAACAATTTTTAAAGCAAACATATTAATATTGAGCAGCTAAAGAGTTAGGATATATTAGTGTATATATATAGAATATATGTTTAGTCAGCTTAAAAGCTTACAGCAAGCCTTTACCTTGTCATTTATGACAGATTTTCTCATTTTGGCATTTAGATGGGAACGAATAAGTTTGCCAGCCAGAAGGGTATGACATCATATGGCACACGGCGTCACCTCTATGACCCCAAAGCTGGCATGGACAATCCCCTGGACCAGTCAACAATAAGCCTGCAGATGGGAACCAACAAAGGAGCCAATCAGGTGTTCATATTGTCTTTACTGTTGTGTCCGGTTTACAGATGGTAATGGAGATAGAAATAGAAAAAAGTAGAATAGATATATTAGAAATAAAATACTATAAAACAAGAATAAATTCAGATAATGTGAATCCTGAACTTAGGTCATTCTCCAGAACAAGAACATAATGGCTACAAGCTTTTTTCAAACATTTTAGATTTGATTGCTGATATGACTAGAAGATGAGTTCCTGGTGACCTGACAGTTTTGTTTGGTTTATACACAGAGAGCGTGTTTCACTTGTATTCAGAAGCAAAACCACTAAAGGCTTTGCAGACTGCTTACAAATGTAGAATTTGTCCAGTAGATCAATGACATAAACTAAATTTGGAGTAGTATGGTTGGTTATGCCAGTAGGCAGTCTTGCAGCAGAATTTAAAGCTAAGTTAAAGCAAGGTCTTTTGAGGGTGTTTTGCAGGTGATCAATGTTTGAATCAGCTTGACCTCAGACTGGGTCAAGAATTGAAAATGGTGTTTAGAGTCTAAATATTAAGATCAGCATACATAAATCTTATGAAAATATATGCAGTAATCTGGGAAAACCAAAACTAACATCTTGTTTAACAACTCTTCTCTTTGCTCTTCAGTCTGGGATGACAGCACCAGGCACCAAGCGTCAAATCTTTGACAAGAAGCTGGACATGGAGAGCTGTGACACATCCATCGTTTCGCTCCAGATGGGCACCAACAAGGTGGCATCTCAGTCCGGCATGACTGTCTATGGCCTCCCACGTCAAGTCTATGACAGAAAGTACTGCACCTACGGCGAAGACTACATGGACAACGGCCAGGACGTACGGGAGATTGATGGATACCAGTATTCTGACTAAGCAGCATGGACAGCTACCCCGCGCACTGCTTTAATCATTTTTTTTACATTCACCCATTTCTTTTTTAAAGTCACCCACTATTTTTTTGTATATTAAATGCCAAACCGCAAGTCCACCCAAACTGTTAACAGGTGTCACAGCCATCAACCTAAGCTGTAACTGTAACTTTTGAGAAATGTACTAAGAATTTTGCGGTTTATTTTTTCATTTTACATTTTTTTTCTGCCACTGGCTATTCCTGCTTCTCACTCAGAATAGTATTTTTTTTCCGAGTGTAGTAGCATCTTATCACCTCATTTGCATGACATTCCGTTTACAGTAAAGAAAAAGAAGACCTTGCTTCTTATTAGGAATTACAGAGGGATTCTAATTGTATTTTCTTCTATATTTATGATGGCTTATAGTTTGGTTAGGTTTAATTTAAGAGGAAATGATAGCAGCCCCAAAAACCACTAATACCATAACTGATCACAAAGCCTGGGCTTTAGCCAAAGGGAAAAGTTAAAAGTTCATATATTTATAACAAATAGTGTTCCAAAAGGATGCCGTGTTACTAACCAACCACATCAAAATGCTTTCAGAAGCAGTGGACACTCACTAACATCTAACTAACAACAGCATCTGCCTTTTTGATAGAACCCTCGCTGCCTAGGAGGACACTGCAGACATATTAATTTATTTCATCTGGACATACAAAATCAAACATGTCGCTCTGATTTGGTCAGACTACTCTGTTGTTCTTCATGTTCTTCCCGCTCTTTCACTCCATAAAGAGCATCTGCAGACGACGCATATCAGATCCTCCAGCCGTGAGGCTTTAATTCAAGCTGAACTTCGATGGTGCAAAATGACCAGGAGAATGTACACTACTTACAGTATTGCATGGCTTTTGGAAGTGCATACAATTTCATATTTGCATTGTTTCCATTACAGCTATCCAATTGCCAAAATCACATTCGTTGCCTTGTTCTTAATCATATGCCTTACAAATTAACCATGAAACAAGGTTTTGGGAAATTTTAAGTGGATCATATGAACTTATTGTCAATGTATATCCAACTAATGGGTTATAGTTATTAGCAGTTGCAAATATATTTGAAGGATTTGATTCTGTTTGAACTTGTATGGCCAGAGGAACCTGGTAAGGTTAGAGAATGAGATTAGAACGAACTTGAGAGCTCATTAGTGATTTAAGAGCAAAAAGAATTATTGGTGAAATGAAAGAAGGCAAATGCTTCATTGTAGGTAAAAGGTCAGTGGCGGATCAATCTTTAACAATGTATGCAACTGCTTACTTCATGTGTCTTATCTACTAAATCCCATATAGTATCCTCTTGTGTTGTTTTTAGATACAGCACCTTAGTCTAAAAATGCATGAGGCAAACTATTAGATCTTTTAATATAACTACATGCACTCAGAACAGAGAGATGTAGCTGGATGGGATTAAATACTGTGAACAAACTACTTGTGAATGGTTGGCCAAAGCAATCTAATTAACACAGTTAAAAATATATATGGTTGGTGTCTGAATTGTACTATTAAGTTGGTTATTAGAGCTACCAATATAATATAATATAATATAAGACCTATCATTAGTGACGCTTACAATTGCTACTATTTGATTGGATGGTTCAGAAACTATTTTTTATGTGTGACCTGATATTACATTTTACTCCTGCACATTACATAAGTGTGTTTTCTGTGCATATAATAGAGCCTCGTCCTAAGTTTGATGTGTAAATTAACAATGGCGTGAAATAATATATTCTAAAAAAAAATGCTGGCCTTTTTATTCTCGTGACTCAGCTACTGTTGAGAATTGAAAAACCTTCAGTAGGTTTGAGGTTAACAATGTCAAAAGGTCTCACCCATATTCAAAAACACAAATAATAGCAGCCATAAAGCTTAATTTCATTTCAGTAAGGTAATTCTGTTTTGAGCAAACTAAATTCAATACACGATGATGTGAGAACATGTTTCAAAACTTGAAACAAAAGAGTTCCAAAAGAACTGGAATGTATGAGGTTGGTCTAGATTTTATTTTTATTGTTTCAATAAGGTGACCAGATGAGGCTGGGATTTTAGTTTACTATAAAAAACTTAACACTTGAATAAGCCTATAACTCATATTTATTTTTAATACTTTGTCAGTAAATAGAGACCCGTGGTTATAGCCCAATAGCCAAACCCCAAACACACCCCTGGGCTAGCTCCAGTTCTGGAGAGACAGATGCAGCTGCTATCTACATACAGTATGTGTACTATCTGTAGATGCTGTAGTAGCTACATTCAAGCAGACTGTATGTCTATCAGACAGGCCTACACATCACCTGGTCCCTGTAACACCTCCCCTGCTTTTAATTCCTGGCCTACCTTGTGTCTTTGTGGTGTGAATTAATTTATCGCTTACTTCTGTTTTATTCAGTAGTATTCTGTAAAACTAGGTGAGCGAGTGGCCTAAGTGTTTAGTAGATTCCAGCCAATACAAGCACAGTGCAACGTCAGCAGGTCACTCTTAGGACTTGCTGGTGTGTTTTTAATTAAAAAACAGATTTACAAAACAGCTCTGGCCAGAGAAACGGGTCATCTGGTCACCCTACTGTATAATAAACTAAAGAAGCAAACATTGATCACCAAACGTGCCTTGTCAGCCATTCCAAGTTTAGGCTAATTGAAGTTTAATTTTAATGCTACAGCAATTATGTTACGGTCATGTTAATTGTGACATGACTAATAAAACCTTGTCTGCTGTACCACCCTACATGTGGCCCTCCATCTGCTTCCTTCTACAAGAGCCAGTGCATTGATGAGTGTGAACACCAGGGTCCATTCAGACAAGTGTTTAAAGTGAGTGTTGCATCACTACTTATGATGTACACAGACCTGTTCTAGAGAGCCATCTAGTGGTCCATTTGTGGTCGTGCGAGAGAAAACTGTTGTGATAATCGGATCATGTCTGCAAAACATGAGAGATTTATTTCATGTTTCGCTTTTTATGGCATAGCTGGCACAGAGACTTACTAAAAACAATAAAACATGATGCCAAAGTATGTGTATACCAATGCATTATTAAGTGAGAAGGCGGTTATGACTTCCACATCATAAAAGGCAGCCACACACGGTGTCCTGTCAAACATAAGCAAGCATATGACCCATATAACTACTAATTAAAAAGACAAAGAAAGAGATCCCAAGCACAAAAAAAATAAAAAAGAGTGTTACTTAAAGGGATCTAAAATATTGAGCTACTGTTTCTCTGGGCCAAAGGCTTCAACAGTGTAGTATTTGATTATTGATTATTTATGGATTTTCTATCAACAGCTAAGCAAATAAAAGATCATTAAATCACACTATTTTCAAAACACTGACTTCTTTTCTTTTTTTATGCTTTTGTGACGAAAAACTATACATATCACATTTATGTGAGATATACAATCACTTTCCACTTTATTTAATACTCATACGTATGGCCAACAGCGTGTATACACATAACCATCACACTTGCTTGTTAGACATCCTGTCCCAAAACAATAATGAAAGGTTGGCCCCTGCTTGTGGGTCTAACAATCTCCACTCATCTGAGAAGACTTTCCACAAGATTTTGGGGTCTGTCTGTAGCTGTGTGTGCCTATTTAGTCAAAAAAAGTATCTATCAATGTATCAAAGGCTGGAGGCTAGGAAACTAGTCGGCAGGTCGCTGGATTTATCCCCTGATTTGACAGGACATAACTTGAACCTGACACATAACCCTTAACTGCTCCCTTGTGTGGGTGTTTCACTGTACAGATGGGTTAAATGCAGAAGTCAAGTTAACAAGTTCACAACAGAATGCACCCATATGGGAACCGGATCGGATCAAAGGAAAAATGGTACAGATAAGACAAAGGTGTACCCAACACAGTGACCAGTAAGAGTTAATTAACAACAAGAAAGGATATGCAGACACATTTATTGACACCGATTGCCCCAATCAACAGTCATATAAAATCTCTACCACTAAACAAAACAAAGACTGAAATGAAAAGATCACATGTACATTGTGGTAACAAAGTAGTAGAATCAAATGCAACTCTTGGTTGAGTTTTGAAGAAACACTAAGTTTAATCTGTTTATTCACATTGTGTAACACTTGACAAAAGAAAACTGTGTGGTTTAGCATTGCTGACCAGGGACTGGGTGATGTCCCGTACTTATACGTATACTTTTCCCTATGTGACTAAGTGAGATCCAAATTATTACTATTAGGTGACTTCAAGATAGAACGATGCACCTCCGATAAGGGAACCACACAGTCTTCCATGACTTCTGATCCTGCAAGATGAGGCTACTGATTTGCTGCTTCACAAGCATCTATCCAATCACTGTACACATCCACTGGTTCTGAGAGATCTAGAACAAGAGTTAAGGAAGAACACTCCTGTTTCACACCTTAATATTAATGGATTATGATGCAACATTAATAACAAAAATGCTTAAACATGTATTACATTATAACATGAACTAAAAGCAGTTATTCAACAAGGACAATTACTTAATGGTCATTAAAAAGGATACAGGTAATGGGGGTCTGGAACTCCTCCAAGCACACAGAACAAGATATTATTCCTGTGTTTCGACTTCTTTCCCTAAAAAAAGAGCAAAATAATAAGATGAGTTACTCACTGAAGGACATGGGTTTGAAAAAAAAAAGGTTTATTCATTAGTTTAGTTATATATGATATTAATAGCAGGTTCTCCATTCACCAATTTAGAAATTAAAAGCCTGAAGTGGGAAAAAAAAATAATAATAATAATTCATTACTTAAAAAAAAAAAAGTTAGAATACCACTAAAATGAAATTGGGGAAAAAGGATGATGGAAAAGGTGTTTTTCAAATAAACAGCAGATTGGTATGCAACAAATTTACTCCAAATGTTTTGCCCACCACACCATACATTGCACAAGTGGACAGCTTGTATAATGCAGTGGCAATTTTCTTGGCAGCTGGAACAGATGATCAGTGAATAGAAAAAGACAGGCCCTACAGATGATCCACACAGCGTGTAGCTTCTTAAAGATTGCTTCTGACATTCAAAAATGCTTAACTTAAAACTGGCTCTGAACACTCTGCAACCAGAATTGTCATTTGGATGGCACAGAGATTGCTCAATACTCATTAAGAGCGCCACTGCTCATCTGGAAACCCAGTAAATGGCAAATTTCATTCCTCTGCCTAAAGGCACAATAATACCGAGAATCACAACAACACAACACTACCATTACCACCGACCACCCAGACCTTCTAGCAAACATCTGGACTGATATTGCTAAACTATGTTATCAATGCCAACATGTAGCATTCCTGCAACATAAAAATATCGAGGGGCAATAAGAGTGTAAGATCTGTTTTGAGGATAAAACTGATATAGTCAGTACATCAAGAACTTCAACAACTGCTTATTTCCTTAAAAAAAGAAAGCACATTTAATTACCATTACACCAGATTTAGATGGGGGGGGGGCCTGTTTTTTTTTTACTTTTTTTTTTATAAACATGACTATTGTTTTGACATTAAATGGACTGGTAAATTAAATGGACTGGTTATCGTGAATCTGTCTTATATAATATTTTCCTTACCATTCTGCCTGAGAGACCTGCACAACAGTCATTTACCCCTATGCACAGCAAAAGACCTGTTGGAACTCAAGCCAGAGGAGTGATGTAGTTAGTTATCTAACTGCCAGTAAATAGATGCAGTTTTATTCTTACATTTTAACATCGCAGGACTTCTCGTGGTTACAGAAAGGGCAGGTGAACTGGGTGTCCAGGTTTCCGGTCATTTTCTTCTTAGGAGGCGGCTTTCGCTTTGACTTTCTGCGAGCCATCTCCACCAAATGAGTCTACAGACAGAAACACAAACAAAACATAATACTCGCAAAGACCCACTGAGCTGTTAGCTGGCTTATTAACGACCCAAACGTTCATACACCACAGATCTATTGTTTAGCTAACAAACACGTATTACACATTATAACCTCTTACCTACACATGAGTGCTGATTAATAACTACTCTAACAACAGGAGTCAGTAAGGTACTTGGCCAGCTAGCTAAGAGTAGCTACACTAAGACGAGCTGAGGTAACTGTAGCTACAACCGACCTGTTTAAAATCTAACATAAAACGCGATGTATTTGTTGTTTAAACGTATTCTTCGCGTGTTCCCGGTTTGGGTTTTACTCGAGATATACCCAGTGAAAAGGTAGAGTAAGTTGGTAAAGCTAACGTTATCAAACAGCAACACAACCCGCTGCAGATTTGGCGCAGGCCGAGCTAACGCGAGTTAGCCAAACAAGCTAACGCTAAACCGTCAATTCTCACACATTCACTTCAGCTTTGCTCGAGTTTTCTATCATGTGCTGTAGCTTCTCAGCCGCACTTACAGCTAACTGTGAACAAACTCAGTGCCTTACCTTGTGACCAGTAAACCCAAAAACGCAGACAGACCGCGGTCACAGAACAACGACAACACCGAGTAAACACAAATCCGAACACGGAGGGAACGACCTGTACACGCTTTTGACGGCGCGCTGCTGCCGCCGGTTCAGTCCGGACACAGCAGTGAACTGCAGGGCAACGACAGGACAGTAGATTTTCACCTGAGGAGACGAAAAAATACATTTATAAATATAATACAGTTTATTAGGTAGCAATTAACTGCAACATCTATCGTGTTGGTTTATTTTAGAGGATTAATTGTTAAACACAAATTAATCAAAAGTTTAATTTAGGTTAATAGTCCAAACTTAGAAATTACATTACTAATACCAGCAGTTACACTATACACAGTGTTATGTGATTACTCTGCGCTGATGTACAGGTTGATGTACCTGGCCTAATCTTCAGACTGTGTAGGTGTTCATGGTGCCTCTTGGTAGGAAACTAGTCCCAGTAAAACGCAGCTCACCGAACTAAGATGCTTCCATTGGTTTTTAAAATACATAATTAAAGAAAAACTCAAGTTTCTACATAATCAAATGGCTAAGAAGTAAACAGTGTCATAATTAGAGGTTTGATATCACTTTAGAGGAACTATGGTGGTGATAGGAACCAGACGTCTGAAGATTTTAAAGTCTCTAACAACTCCCTCAAAATAACATTATTGTACCACATGGTTATAAACACACGGCCTGATGCCTAAAACACTGTTAAATACAGTCCCCCTGCCCCCAACATGTTTCTGATTTCCCCCTATTTTACTATCACAAGCATTACAGATAAAAACTGAGAAGACACGTGGTTCACTGGTGATAAAATATAATGGCTATATTTGTGTTATTATTGTTATTCATGACCCCTGGTTACCATCACCACTGCTGTGATCCGAGTCTGTAAGTTTTCTACAAATAAACCATTTCACAGCAAACCACTCTGAAGGACTTTGTTTACACTGCCATAAAGAAATGATGTGACAATGTTGAAAAATCATGCGCTTAAGATGTAAACACAGTATAGAAGTTTTTCAGACATGGGAGCAGATTTTCATGCCTTTCGTTTTATGCCTTTAAAAGCTGCCTGACAGAAAACTATTACATGAAATGGTTACGAATGTTCTGTGACGTAGTTTTAGGTCCACCTGCCTAAATGCATTGTTTTTGTGGTGTCTTAAAAAAAACAGTTTAGCCCCACCCATTAACACTGAAGTTATAAATACCAGCCCAGAATGAGGCGCAATACACAATCAGTCTGTTTTGTTCTTCTAATGGGGTTCTTTTAATTCTAACTACATGGGGAAAACCAGTCATTAATGTTTTTGGTACATGAAATCACATAAATGTGAAGTGGAAAATAAATAAAATACAAGAAAATGTAGAATATAGGCCCTTTAAATACATGTTTTATGTTTTTTACTGCATGAACAACAAACATGCATTTAACTTTACTGCCTTTCATTGTTAAAAACCCCTCGTGAGAAGATGAGGTGTGTTGCCAGAACAGAAAACATTTGTTTACACTGAACAGGAATCATATATTGCTCACAAGTCGTAGTTTAAGCACACATGTACAGCAAGCATTTCTATCTGTAATGTAAGGCAAAGCTAGAATGTGGAACCATTTCATTAAAATACCTGCTGTTTGAGTCATCCGGCCTTGTGGTCTTTGTTGTAGTAATGTTTTGGGTGTCGGAGCTGGGCAGTAAATGCCTGGGGGCTATTTTCATCTCATGACTTGATACAGAAGGTTTACATATTATGGTTACAATGTCCAGCCTTTTTTAACAATGTGAGACTCATATGGAGGTTATAATGTAGTGTAAAAGTTTTTTTCACATTTACATCCAAAATAAAATACTCCATTATATTTCTTATTTTCTTTCAGCAAAAAGGGCTCTATATAAATCCTTTATAAATGATGGTATAACGTAGGGTTGATGTTTGCACTAAGACGTGAGTAGGAAACTCTGCCTAGATGAGTAAGATGATTAGCTGAAACAGCAGTGCTACAGTTTTTAAGTCTGTATTAGAGTTGCACCACAAAAGAAGGGTTGTTGTTAAATCTTGTACATAGCTGGGACTGATGGCTTAAGCCTGTAGGTGCTTGGGGTCTGTGTTGTGGGGCTGTTTGGTGAGTTAGTGGTGCTGTGTTAGTGTCTACCATCACTACCAAATATGTAGTTGCTGATGATCCTATATGTTCAATAGCACTGTGGTGACTGCCGCCATGTTTAATAAAGAATATTTGTTCAAAAGCATAGTGTTTCCTGTGTCGTCTTATAGTACGCCTGTGCTACAGTACTAAATTGGTGGCTATGTTTCCATTGTTTATTAGCTACATAAGCCTTAGAACGCAGTGCACAACTGAAGAAGCAAACTTTATTAACAAGCATGTCTTGGCCAAATAACACCCAATATGGAGAAAGTATAGCTACGACCCTATTGTCTACAGTCAGTCTCCTCAGTATGTCCTCCCTTTGAATTTCTGAAGGCAAAGCAACATGTTGGATTCTTCTTATTTCACCTTAATTTATCTTTTAACATCATTTGGGACTGTGGGTTCCCAAATGCAGTTGGTTAGACTCATATATTTAAAGCAAAAGGGGAAAAAATCTAATTTACAGTTTTGCAGCTACACCAGAAGTAGTCGATTGAACAAGACAATTGGTGTCTGTGCACTGCAAAAGTTAACAAAACTTCATTATGTAGCAGGAAAGATCAGAGTGACTATTGACTTCTAGCATTTTAGCACTATATCTGACTATCTCTGAGGGTAAGTGGAAAATTGTAGAAATGAGATTTTTCAATGAACGATTGCTTTACAGCTTAGAGATGCTTTTACTGTCAAAGCACATTAGGTGCAACAGTGTTGAGGTAATGAGAAAATGATTATGTTTAAGTAGCAAAAAAATAGGAAATCCAAACTTGCTGAGTTGATATTCTTGCTGAGATCTGTGAACTGCTTCCCTTAACCCTCAATCTGCTCCTACAGGATTCCTCAACTAGATGTTTAAGAGAGAAGCATGTAGCCACCAGATGGTCAACAGCATCTACAAGTTTAAAACCTTTACTTAATAGGGGTACAGAAACACACATTAAGTTTAACTGTATGAATTTTATTAGAATCAAAGACTGTTTGTTATCAAAAACTATTTGGTATATAGATATCCATGTATGCATAAGTACAGATATGCATATGCCTCTCTTTATTCTTATTCTTTATTCAATTTATTCCATTATTTTTTGCCTTTAGTTCAATACTTGTAAACAGTCTGTGTGCTTGGCTGGTCTGTTTAGTATGTTATATGTCACACATGTGTGCTCTCACCAAGACAGATTTTTTTGTATTTTTCACAAATAAAAATTTCAAGCTATTACATACAAGTCCAAATAAATCCTGATGTATTGTTTTTTTGATCTACATTCTGCTACTGTGTAAAAAGTCCCTCCTGTCATAGAACTGTGGTGAGAGTTCATGTGTTAAATTGTTCCTTAAAGAAGAATTATTACATCAAATGTTCAGATAGTCAAATGGTCACACCCCTATAACTTGCCTCTACTTGAGTTTCAGATAAGGTTTGGGTTAAATATAGCAAAGTAAACTTGGAGCTCCTGGGAGATGTGGTTGACGGCAGCCTGGTTTCGGAGCTCTTCCAGGTACTGGCCCCTTGGCTGCATGACCATGATGTGTACCTCGGCTGGGATTTATGGCATTATGTGTGAAGCAAAAATAAAACAGTGCTTATCAGGCCTTTGAGATATGAGAGAGCACTGAATGTCGAATGGCAAATAAAAACCTTTTTATTTGCTATCCAAAACCACCAGTGAACCTACACGTTCTGAGTTTTTATATTTAACACTAATGATGGTAAAATAGGCATAAAACAGAAAAATCTTTGGAGACTGTTTTGCCTTACAACAAATCATCAAATGTTGCCTGCATGTGCTTCAAGTGAAAATTTATTACAAACCTGCCATAAGTACGTCAGACCATAAGTGTGTCAGACATCAGGGAGTGTAGAAGTATTAAACTCTTCAGGCGTTTGGTTCCTATTACCATCAGTGTGATTCATTTCTCTAGAATGTACGACTTTTTACATCTTAACTGCATAATTATGTATTTTTTGAATTACGTGTTGGAAAGTTGGAGCTCCTCTTTAAGTGCAGATAAACATACTGTCTACAACACAGATGCAGACATTTTATTTATTATTCCAAATGATCAGTAAACCTGTCAGTTCTCTGACTTTTTATAAGTTAAAAAATAAAAATATAATTTCTTATAGTACGTCGTCTTGGTGTGCCACCAAAACCTCATCATAAAACAATGTTTCGGCATCAGACTAGTTTAAACCAGTTTGTGTAATAGCTTTCTGCGAATAGCTTTTAGAGGCCTTAAACGTTTAGTTTCTATCACCGCTTTTTGAAAATTCGGTGAAATACCCCTTTAAACGGAGATCAGCCCAATTTTCTGAACTCACTGTATCTTCACAGTCATTCGTTTCTCGTAAACTGATCTGGAAACAGAAACCGAACAAATTAAGACATTTCCTGATGCCACAATTGCAGGCGGGGAAAATGACGCTATTCCGTTCTCCTTGGCTATGATTGGATAATATGTCACTGATGTATTTGAATGAGCAACGTGATTCGCGCGTTTACATTTATGGGCGTGGTTAGACGACAAGAGCGTTTGGGCTATAAGGGAAATGCCTGTTCGCCAAAACATCAAGTATTAAAATCCAAAATCTTGACACACCGACCTAAAGAATTAAGCAGGTATGTGTTTAGAGCGGCTAATTTTTAAAATTTGGCTTCAGGAAATAATTAAGCAGTGTGGGTTAAGTAAAACCAGGGTCCTATTTATTATGGGTTTCAAAACGTTGTAATTGCTATTGAGCGTAAACCTTAAGTAAGACGTGACTGAAGTTAGCTTCGTATTCAAATTCCCCGTTCCACCTTAAATGTGCTGCAGTTATTGCCTCGACATTTAAGGCGGAACGGTGAATTCAAATAGCTGATATCAGAAAGCAAGCAGCTGAGCTTTTCCAACAAACTGACAGCGAGTTCTAGTTTCATGGTAACCCATTGCTCTTGACCCTCGCTGAAGTTAAACGTGACTCGATACGATAGTGACGCCGTTTAAACTGCAGGCATATGACGGTTATTAGCATACATAACATAAGCTACATAACAAATGAGATGTAGAAGCTGTTATTAGATGTAAAGATTAAACGGCGTCTAAACTGAGGGTACCTGTTAGCCCGACGTTGCGTATTGACATAAGCGTCAACAGAGGCCTTTTTTCTGTTATCAAGGCCAACCAACCCTCAGCTTATCTTTACTGAACGACTCCTGCAGTCCAGTTTTTAATTAAACTCCATGCAGTAACGTACATAGAAAATCAATTCACATAAGTAATTCAAGCTATCAGCAGTTCACAAAATTGCATATTGGCAAAGCCAAAAGTACTCTAGGAAACTCAGCACATGAGCCTTTGTTGATAAATCTTTTATGTTGATGATTGATCATTGGTTTTCTACATAATGAAACGGTTAACATTTCCACAGAATCATGCAGAGCAGCTTGGTGTGAAATGCTTTGTTCTAGATACATTTACAGAGTCAGGATTGTTCACAGTGGTGGTGATAGAAACCAGACAAAAGCTCCCTCTCAGAAAGGTTATTACATGTAATGGTTATAAATACACCGCCTGCAGTTGTTTTACAGTAGTTGTAAGTAAGTGTTTGGGTCTAATACGTATTGTAAACAACTTGTATTAATCCATTCATGGTGGATGGATACATAAAGGGTGTTTTAAATTAGTTTTCCCCTAATTTTTTTATATCCAGAATGACCTTTATTTTATCATCAAAGCTACATACAAAAAAATGGTGGTCTTGGATTGTCGATAAAATTTGCATTGCAGCCTCTACAAATATTTTATATCAAACTGCTCTGAATGACTTCGCTTACATATCGTCTACTTTTTTAAAAAAATCTACGTAATTCCCCTTTAAGCTTAAATCTTATGCATGACTAGGATTTCGCTGATTAGCCCCTACTTCAGGAGCATCTGCATTTCTATTGGTCCACATCGGTACTGTTGACTGCTGTAGTGTTAACTGTAATCTATCAACTGATATTCAGTTCAGTGTTTCTCAGGAGATTGCCATGGCTACCGAGGGGGACCCAACAGACCTGGTGAAGGTGCTTCACCTACTGGTGATGGCCTTTTCTTGGGGCATGCAGGTGTGGGTGTCATTCATCGCAGGTAATGCCCCTTTGTCTCCCAGAATGCTTTTCTTAAAAGCTCCTCTCTGTTGGCACGCTCATGGCATATGATTCTTCTTGTTCTTTGCTTCATTCAGGCTTCGTACTGGTGTCCCGAGTATCTTTGCACACGTTTGGGCTGGTGCAAAGCAAGCTCTTCCCCTGGTATTTCTATTGCCTGCTGGGCAGTAATACAGTCAGCCTGGCAATATATGCAGTGTACCACCCAAGGGAACTGCTTGACTGGCATGAGTCCATACAGGTGAGCTCTGCCCACATACTAGAGCTGCAACAAACTTTAGTATTTTTATAGCTAATTAACTACTAATGAATAACTTAATGAATTAACTACTACTTAATTAAGTTTCCTCATACTTTGTCCCTGTCACAGCAGAGTTCTGTGTGACAACACTGTATTTCATAGGTTACCAACTCCCTGCACTGGGCTGTGTTCAGAATAGCATATCTCAGTGTTTCTCACATACAGACTACACTTGGACGGTCCCCAAAAGTTTGTTTTTTAACAAATACCAAAATAATATTATTTATAAAACCAGCTGACTTTGCTTGTTACAAGATAATGCACTTATAACGACCCCATTTTCAACAAAATTGGGATACAACAATCTATCATTTAAACCATATATGAAATATAATAAAACATTTTGATGCACATTTAAAATTTTATGCCAGCAACAAAGAAGTTGAGACATGGTCAAGTTCACCACTATGTTCATCACTTATTCTGTAAGCATTTGGGAGCGAAGGAGACAATTACAGTGGATGGATGGATGGATGGATGGATGGATGGATGGATGGATGGATGGATGGATGGATGGATGGATGGATGGATGGATGGATGGATGGATGGATGGATGGATGGATGGATGGATGGATGGATGGATGGATGGATGGATGGATGGATGGATGGATGGATGGATGGATACTTTATTGATCCTGAAGGACATTTAGCAACCAGTAGCAGTTACACAGTACAAAAACAAAGTAAAAAACAATAAGGTATATAAAGAAGAATAAAGAATTCCAATAGTAAACAAGAATATATACAATAAGGTAGGTAGTGCAGTAATAAATTAGGTTATGTGCAAGAGAAAAACGGGTATCAGTAGATATATGACAGTACAGGGATATTTTTTAAAATAAATAAATAAATGTGCAAAGATTGTATTTAAGTAAATGTTAAATCGTGTTAAATACTGTCCAGGAGTGCAAATGTACAGGATGTACATCAAAGCGTCAATAGTGTCTATGAGTGCTGACATAAGATGTCCAGTAAAGGGTCAAAAGTGTCCGGGAGTGCAGATGTACAGTAATGTGATTACAGTACAAATAAAAATAAAAATAAACTGTAATTTGAACTAAGGGACTTGTTCCTCATCTGTCCTGAAGTAGTTTTAAAAGTGAAATGTTTTTCATTCCTGATTGACTATAGAATTTCAGCTACTCTCTATCCTTTGTAGACCGGAGGACTCGGCATCCATAAAATCCAAAAAGAATTTAAACCGTCAATTTGTCAGAACACAGGACACTTTTCCACTTCACCTCAGTCCATCTTAAATGAGTTTGAGGCCAAATAAGGTAGTGTTGTTTCTCAGTGTTGTACAACATCCACATATGTTCGGCATTCTAGAGAGGTTAACGTTAATGTCGCATACTGCATACCTCCTTTAGGCACTAAACATAAGCATAAGCAGTATATAGTGGGCTATTTAGAAGGCAGCCTTGGTTGACTGTCAACTATCCATAGCAGACTTAACTCCCACTGACACACACTCTAGAAAGTAATATACATCTGTGTGTTAACCCTGCAGATGGCTCTGTTCTTCGTGGCAGTGATTATGGCAGGGCTGAATGCACAGTGGTTCGGGCCAGCTGTCACAGAGAACATGCTGGTGATGAGGGAGATTGAACAGGAACATGGCCTCGGTGGGGAAGTGGGCTTCAGCACCAACAGAGAACGCTATGTTAAACTACGTGAGCAGGACCCTAAATATAAGGCCCACCGGAGCAGTTTCTACCGCTACCATGGCCTGTCCAACCTAAGCAACCTGGTGGGCTTCTTCTGCATCACCATCAATCTCATCTACCTGGCTCTTCATTTGGCCTCTATATAAGAACACTGTTAGTCATTGACTCACTGCTAAATGTAATGGAACAGATGTTGTTGAACTTGGGCCCTGGAGGGCCACATCACTAAAATAGTGTCTTCCCCTAAAACATCTAATGCAGTTTATGTCTGGGCTGAATTTTTGTAAAACTAGCTTCTTCAGAGCTGAAGTTTGACGCATCTGCTCCAGAATATTCTCTTTCTTTAGATTATTTTGGTTACACTATTATGTCCTCCAGTGATTTATCCTCTCCTAATCACCATTAGGACTGAATACAATGCACTAATGCTGTACAGTTAATTGTACATAGATCAAATGAGTCAGAGAAGAATGATGGACAGATCGTAGCCAGAGTAGTCACATTGCCACAGTAATCACAGCAAGTCACAGAATAATACATTTGGAAACACTGACTTAAGTGCCTACAATTTCTACTTTGAGTAGCTAAGGATATCTACTAAACCACAATATTTTATTCCTATGAAAGTGGAGAGTAACTAGTTACACAGCCAAGGACCAGATGTGTTCCTGGTCAGTTGCAAATCACAAATGTGTTGTAAAATAATATGGTAACTGTGCTATTACAATATACTTTAGAAGATGGATTCAATTTGTATTTTTAAATCTTTTACATGACAAAGAAAAGATTTAGACTGATGTGTTGTTTTTTAATTCAAAGAAAATGGCTTGCATTGTGTCTATGTTTAAGACAGTTTCTTTAATTATTACAGTTGGTGATACTCCTGCTTATGTGATGTATTTGTGATTTTCCTTTCATAATAAGTTGTATTTTTTCTTTTGAAATGTGTAATAATTAGTGTTGATTGCAAAATAAATAAATACATTCTTTTCCTTATCACAGTCCACTGTGTACCCATGATCCCCAATAGATGGCACCAGTTACATTTGTTACAGGACTTTTTTACATTTAAGTGGTTGGCCTGTTCAAACAATCCATTTTAACTCAGAAACTGCGGATGTGAAGTTAGTTGATTACTTCAGCCAATTGTGCTGGAGTTGGGAAAACACTAATACATTTAAATCTAGGACCCTAAGAAACAGTAGCAATTGACTTATGGCAGTTGCTGCCCTCATAGGCAGCATGTCCTCATGATGTGCAACTATAAGCAGTTAAAAGGACTTCAAGACAGCATGCTGCTCCTGATGTTTCATGAAGGCATCGTATCATGACAGATCCTGATGACCCAACTGTTCAGTAACCAAACAAATCAGGAAATGGAGACCTATGTAAAGTGTCTATGTCCAGTCATTGCACTGCCTCTGGAAAGGAAATTCAATTCCTAGCTCTCCTATCTGTGGCAAAGCATTCTGAATTTAATTGCATTTTCAGTAGTACCATGTCAATGTTGTTTGGACAGTGCAAAGCAAACCTGGTTTCCTACTCAGCAACCCAACCCTAATTAATTGCCACCCGCTGTGGTCAGGGCACAGAACTGTCTAATTCAGGCTCCATATCAGGTTTGACGTCACTAAGGTCTAAGAATGTCACCAGTAGAACAGTTTGCTTTGGGTTATTATAGATACACTCTTAGTAGAAAAACAATGTGTTGACTCTGGCATCAGCTTTATAATAAAGCCGAAGGAAGGAGCTGCAGGATTTGGCTATTTTTGTCCAAGCCAACAGGTGCACAAAAGCAAAGCGTGCGATCTTAAAAAATAAACAACCTGTCCTTGGTCGCAACACTCACTACAACTCACTTCTAACTGTGAATTAAAACAACAGACAGTCCTAGGAAAGTGCTCTGCTTGTTTTGGCCAACAGAGGGGGCAGGCTGCTGCTATCGACTTACCACATCTACCACTTGCTTACCTAGTTTTAGATACTACTGCTGTGTAAAACCCCAATATAAACAATCAAGTGGCAAGTGAGTCCACAGAATCACCACAAATGTCTTTTCAAGACACAAGTTAGCCCAGAGATTAAAAGGCTAATTTGTATAGCCATATAATCTGTTTGAATATATGCTATGTTGCTACCCACAAAGAGTGTTTTTTTTTCAGAACTGCATCACTTTTTCAGACATTTGGAAAAGCAGTAGACCAATGTTTTCACATGTGCACTCGTGCAAGGTCCATAAAGAAATGATATTGTGTGGTAGAACCTGACTGTCCTACACAGAGCCCTGACCTTAAACATCATTTGACTAAATATTAACATCACCACTAAATATTAAAACCAATCTAACTAATGCCAACCTATGAAGAAAAGTTTACTCTAATGTGTGACATAGTCCAGTGATCTGTTTTGACATAGAGTTAAAGTTCTGAAATGTTCCTATCTATTTTAAGACCTCATTTGTGTGTTTACATAAGCCATTGGTTTCGAGAAGAAGCATGCAAATGTGTGCTTAAATCAGCCTTGAATATAATCAGGTTCCACATGATCAAGCTTCATGGAGAGATAGACCGGCCTATTGAAACACTGGGGGGAGCCAGTTTTCAAAATTTAGCATTTAACATCATTAGCAATGAAGACTGGGAAGACTGGGAACGATCACTTCTCAAACTGCACAGACAGGCAATGGACTGGACAGCTTGCTCTCCTCACAATCAGAGACAATAGGGGCAGTAATGGAGAGATGGACTGCGTCTGAGCCTGGGCACACGTAAAGAGAAAATGGTATAAAAGGTCTACAATAGGCTACCAAGAACAACTCAAGGGCTTTAAAAACAAAAAAGTAACTTCTTACAACGGCAATATTTTACATCAAGGATATAAATTTGTTCTTTTTTTGTTGCAATAACAGCCACTCTGAGGTGGCTTTTACATTAGATGTTGGAACATTGTTGTGAAGATTTAATTGCATTCAGCCACAAAAATATTAGGAACACAAATACTCCAACTTATCCCAAAGGTAAAGGGTAGCTCTCCCTCATTGACTGGGTGACTCCTGCAATTCAGTCCCATCTCCCACCAAACCTACAGTGAGCAGGGTCCTGATTGGATAATAGCACCTGGTTGGTATGGCTGAGAGAGTTTTATAGGTCCTTTAAATCAAGACTGCACTTGTTTCAAATGACGTATGTGTAAGTGACAGAGCTACGTGGGTTATTGAGTGTTTCTTGGCTGCCTGGAAGTTCAATGCTGTAGATGAGGCAATGAAAAGGAACCTGACACACCACCTAGGTAAGCAACTTCACAATGTATTAAAATGTTGTGATTCATAGTTGGAATTTAAACATTTCTGACCTCTGATTAGGAAGTTTCTGAGCTTGCTGTTCTTTTTAATCATCGCTTGTTGTTTCTTTGTGAAAGACATTTAGTAATTGTGTTTCTGATATCCATCTGCAATGTCAATAGGGTGATTTATGCTGAATAGGTAAACAGAAGTCTAACTGGCTCCACTCTGCCACACTCTAAATCTCTCTCTAATAAATTCCTTGAAGTTGGCAGCCTGGCTTCAAAGAGCCTTAGGCTCATGTGTGAGCATCCAATTCAGTTGCCAATGCTTTCTTATGGAGATTATAAAAGCTGTGTGAGTGCAATCAAATGCCTGTGTCAGTGGAGCATGCAATTTAAAGGGGAGCTGCATAAATAATTTAAAATGTTGGTATAAATTAGTGGTTGAGATATGAACTGTCATTTAGAGTGGTTTGATCTGAAATGGTTAATGTGTGGAGAGACTAAGTTTTTCTATTTCACCTTATAACCCTTAATGAATCCCACATTTAAAATAAATGGATTAAAATATGTTTTAGATCAGAAAACTACTGTAAAACAATGTTTCATGCAGTGCATTCACAACTATTTCATGTTATGACCTTTCTGTTAACAATTCTGACTTTCTAAGGTTCTCTAGAACAAAGCATTTTTAATATCACACGGCTCTGGATGATTTTTCTGAGAGGGTAAAACATTATTCATGCAGAATTATGGTGAATTATGATGGAGTTTCCCTTTAAATGAGATTAATTTATTCATAATAAAGAGATACTTCAGAGTATTCAGTGTAGGGCTCCAATGAAGAGTTGCCTATTATTGAAGTACCTCTACATTTTAGTGTTTCCATGATTTCTTTGCTACATACAGTTATATCTAGAAAAGGGTGGCTCACTAAACAAACTCAGTCCTCCTGAATCCACCACTCCCTCCACCAACACTCCGCTGGGTTCTCGACTGGATTATCTGGAAAACACCAGGAAGTGTGAGAGAAAGGGGTCTGGAAAGGAAGGTGGTGTATTCCACTCCAGGAAATGTGAGCCAGCTAATCAGTAAAGAGTTTGGAGTAACCCTTTTACTCTCACCCAGTTTCTTCTCGAGGTGCTATGCAATAAGCCATGCGTGCCAAACAGGCCTTTCCAAACAGCCACTGTTTAATGTCGTCTTAACTAACAGCCACTCACTCTGGTTCACTGGGCGGGTAGGCGAGAAAGAAAGTAAGCAGAAAATGAGAAACGGGGACGAGAAGATATGAAAAATGATCGAAAAGGTTCGTCCCAGCTTCCATATGGCGCCATTAGGTCAAGCTGTCAGTGGAGTCGGGCTGTGATTTGATCCTTACTGGAATTGGAGGCTGTTGGGGAGGTCGAGGCAGGCGGGCTGCTCCTGTGTACACACTCCAGATCCGGGAGCTGCTCCACAGCGCCAAACTCACTGAGAGTGGAGGCAACGTTCACCCTCCTCAAAGCAAGGAGAGCAGCGGGAGCTTAAACTCCAGCACGGAAAGGGGTTTTACATTCTCAGGCTGAGGTAGGAGCTTCCAAACTTCTTTATGTGCTGCTTTGTTAACGCGTCGCGCGCAGTTTGGCCGTCGCGTGAAGGAAAGTACCTCAGAAACGCTGCCAAACTGGTTTTTTTTTCCGGCGTCCGTTTTCTGTCCGTGCGGCCAAATAACACTTGAGGTCAGGTGTGCGAAGATTTTATCGGTATAAATCAGACGGGCCGTGATAAAGTAGGCCCCTCTGTCCGGTTTTTGGGGGGCTACCTGGTCACCGCGACATATTACACAGGTAGCTAAAGAGGCTGAGCTCCTGTGTAACTTCCGTGTGGTGGCTTAGGGATAAAAAACGATGTCAAAAGGATTTAAAAGGCTAAAAACAAACATATTTACAAAAATAAGTTCGTCTGTGAGCAGTAAAGCTCAGCTCACAGCCTGTTTAGGAGTCCTTCTGTGTTTATGCAGGTGTGGTTTGTTCTACTTTGTTTAAATCTTGCAGTAAACTGTTCTTGTGCAAGTGTCTGTGCTTGCCATATAAACACTTCATGCCATACTGGCCTTAGAAACCGTGAAAGAAACTTAATAAGTTCTTCTTCTACATTACTCAGTTTCTCAACAGATGTCACATCTGGCAAACAATCAATAAGAGCACTCACACAGCACCATAAGGACATCAGCCCCCATCCCACACCAGCCCCTGAGGCACTGGATTATTCCCATGTCACAGTCACAGAATAGGACACTCGGGCTGTCTCTGAAAGTGATTTGGTTCCAGGAGATGATCTGTATGTCGCTCATCTCTCCAAATTCTTCACCAGGCGGTCTGTGGTCCAAGTCAGCACTTAACAGCTACAGTTTCTTTGTGGTTTTGAGAGAAGGATAAATGAGCAATTTGGGCCAATTTCTTTTTCCCCACACAGGAAAGGCTCCCTCCGATTAGCCTCAAATATATATGGGCATGTTTGTTGGGAAATGAGTTTTTCGCCTCCTCCTGGGCCAACAGATTTCGGATGTCTGTGAGATAGTCATCGCCCAGACGATCACAAAGTAATAAGGCCAAGCCGCTGCCTAATGGCCAGTTAGCTGTCAGTTCCTTGAGCTGTTTAGAGCAATAAAATGAAGGGCTGATGTTCATATTCAACGTCCACAACAACAGGCCTGCGTGTGGTCTATGTTATGATGCCTGTTTTAATGGATTTTAATTCAGACACACATATGCCGTATATTTGAACTACCGAAAAAGGAAATAAACCTACAGACCACAATTAAGTCATCTGTGTTGTCTTCCTGAAAAGACTCGTTGCTGAAAAGGTTTTAGTGATTAGGCAGAGCAGAAACTCAAGTAGGCTTGTGGGCTTTGTCTTGTGCACTAATGATGGCTAGTGGTTTCTGCTTTGAAGACCTCTGGATGCAGGCTGCCCACACGCTGGACATGTGACCAGGCTTTTTTGGAGGCTTTAAAGCTTTCGTGCTAAGACCTGCTAAGAAAACAGCATATGATCCTTGCGTGTTTACAGTAAAAATGAGAATTAAACAAGAAGAAAAATACAAGGTCTTAGTAGGAAAAACCCTTTGTATAATATGAAATTCTGTTTATCTTTTTTGCAGTGTTAATATGATCTTTATATGTTCTGCTTGAAGGCCCTTCTGCAAAATGTTAGTGAGGACCTCTTCGGCAAGTGTTTCAAAACTTCTCTCATGCTGCAGTCCTCTTCCTTAAAACTTTGCGACACCTCCTGCAATGTAAACCACATGTAAACTTCATGCTTGTCTTGCAGTGTTAAAGTTTAACTGTCAAAACAGGCCCCTCATAAGGAACTGTGTTAGAAACTGTGGTGCATACATTGGCCAAGTTCCTGTGAAAGGAGGTTTCCTCAACAAGCCGGTGACATTTAATCCATTGTCTTGCTTCTTTGAACCCAGTTCTCGTGGGCACACTCCAGTACTAAGGGCCTGCTCCAGCCCCTCGCCCCCTCCCACACACACATACACACACCTGTTGCCCAGAAGCATGCGTTCGCACAGAGCTCGCATTTATACAAGAGCTCTTCTTCCCTTCGGAACAATAGCGTCCGTGGGCTCTCTTTGTTGTGCAGTAATATGTGCACCTCTGGAGAGGAGTCGTGCTCAGATCGCTCATGCAGTCCTCTAATAGGGCCTGTGCGTTTTGTTCTGGAGCCCGTCACCATGGAGACGCACCTCGTCCATCGCCAGAGGCTACCGTGTGGCCCTCTGACTGACCAGGAGGGGAGGGTAGCAAAAGGGGAGGAGAAGGGTGGAGAGTGGAGGGGAGGATGGGAGGTTTTTCTCTTCACTTTGAGCTCTGTGGTTAGTTGGGTCTCTGGATTTTTTTTGGAGATGACAGACTCTGGAGGCAGTGCTCAGAGGGTAACAAGATATCCGGCTTTAGACGACAAAGAAAATTTCAGGGATTGTGCAGTTGATGTGCTTACAAAAACGGAATGAGAAAAGAATTTCGCCACTGATTGAGTTTCTTGTTTTGTTTTTTGTTTTTTGTTTTTCCATGCAGCCAGTTTCCCCAGTCCTGGACTTAACTACAGTGCCATCGGTGAATCATTACTGGAAATTCTTTTAAGTCTAAACTTAGGCTTTGGGTTTGGGGAAACTGGTCCTCAGTGTCTGTGATTTATAGACATAATAGGTTCTGTTGGTTTAGTCAGAAAGTATTCACTTACATGTCAAAATTTGAGTTGAATGCAGTTAAGTAATTAGCCATTGTTCTTTTTTACCTGTTGTTGACTGTCCTAACACCCCCTGTCCTGTAGATGGCGACGGTGAGCGACTCGCGCTTGCAGCAACAGCCCTCTCAAAAGGATGCAGCTGATCAAAACTTTGATTACATGTTCAAACTTCTCATCATTGGGAACAGCAGTGTTGGCAAGACCAGCTTCCTGTTTCGCTACGCCGATGACTCCTTCACTTCGGCTTTCGTCAGCACCGTAGGCATCGACTTCAAGGTCAAAACAGTCTTCCGCAACAACAAGAGGATCAAGCTACAGATCTGGGTAGGTCTGAGATGTCCTACAGATACAGTAGAGCTGGTTTGAAGCCTCGGTCAGTTTTCAGTACTGAAACTCACAGCGCCCCCACTGTCCGGTTATCATGGTCCATGTTAATGATTATATTCATGTTATTGAATATACCATTATAGAACTTGAAGATGAACTGAAAAACTGGACCAGTAATGCCACGTTTAAAACTATAACAGTGCATGTCCTCAAAAAAGTGCAGAATGATTGCAAAACATCACAGCATGTTGCTAGGTGGTTGCTAAGGTATCCCAGGTGGTTGTTTGGTGGCTGCCACATAGTTGTTTTTATATTCCAGGTGGTTGCTAAAGTCTTGCTCGTCAGTTGCCATGCAGTGGTTGCTAGGTGTGGTTGAAAATGAACAGTCTGTGTGAGGAATAAGGGCTGAAAAACAGCACACGGAGGAGCGTGGGTCAGGGTGGCTGTGGTCCATGCAGTTTGGTGGCTGTCAGGTAACAGAAACAATAGGCTTTCTGTGGGGGCAAAAATGAAAAGGATCCTCTGGGGGGGGGAAACATTCCCAAGTTGGAATGTAATGTTGGTATCTCAAAAACTGTGTGATGACTTTGTAGACAACAAAAAAAGGATACCAAAAAGAAAAATACACCTTCAGATAACAGTAGTGTTATTCATGTTGTTTCATAGCATTTGGTGCACAATAACTGAATGCTTTGATAACTATGAATACAGTAATTCTTGCTTGATGTTTCAAATACTGTTTCAAATATTAAAGTACTGATCAATCATATGCTCAGAAAGGATGTTGTATAAGGATAATGTATCTAAATAATGATAAAACATTGTAACATTGTCTGCACTTTTACATTGTTTATCGTGGCTGCTTTTCTGACTGTTCCTAATTAGTGCTTCAACACAGTGGTTCTCAGTTCCAGGCCTGGGAACCCACTGATCTCCTTATACAGTTTCACTGGGCTCTTGAAATGCTGATGAGGTGGATCAGGTGTGTTGGAAAGTTCGCAGAGCAGTGCTTCCCCAGACTGAACAAACTGTTGCTAAGCCCAGCCCTGGACTGAAAATCAGTATAAGTGTAGAAATGTAGGTTCTTTCAACGCTGTGTAAAAGCCCAAGACTAAAAGTTGCTTATTTTGTGTCTGGGGAACTCATCAGAGTTGGAGCGTCTGAAGAACTTTTTGGCTTTTATCTAGAAGAAACAAAAATTTAATTTACACAACTGTCAGTTTACCCCAGAAAGGCCTTTAGTTTATTTGCTGACAAATACTGAAAATGAAAGAATACTTACTGAAAGAATGGAACCCAAACTGAAATTTGATTACTGAGGGACATTTTAGAAACTGTTGTGTAAAATCTTTATTCTACAAATGGTGTTTCAGTCAAGGATGCTCCACTACAGTGATAGCATTCTTTAAAACTGGCACTGTTTTAAAGACTGTTTTATAGCACTGCAAAACTTCCAGCCGACAGTTCAGCAAAGACTTGAGCTCAGCATTTGCAGACTGACAAATAACAGCTTGAAAACATTATTTGGTATTGTGTGCATCTTCGCTTTGATACCTACTAGTGAAACCATCTTCATCCAGAGAATTAGTTTTTAGCCACATTCCTGATGCAAAGCTAACTTAGTCCTTGTATTCTTTGCAATTTCAAACATGTTTACAGATCTGTTCTCAGACCTGATCATCTGCTGTCTACATACTGTGTGGATTAGTGCAAGCACAATAAGAAAAGTCATGATTATCAGCAAGTGCTCAAAATGTACTGTACCACTCTGCTAGTGTAAGCATGGTGTGGGAGTCATTGCCTGCAAGCCACAAATAATTTTTCATTTGCTCTATTGACTCTGTGAAAGTTGTGATACCCTACCCCGTGATCTTTCCTCTGAATTTTGCACCTGCTCATGTACCACTGAATCATGAATTTCGTACCTGCCTCTATGTCTCAGTGCGTGTCAGTCCCCTTCCTACCATTTGAAATAACAAGGCAGCTCAGGCAGGATGCTGTACAGTAAAGTGGAGCAGCAGTGGCAGGTAGGGTAATTGATTTGCACTCTCATAGCTTTGTGAGTGCAAGGCAGATGAAGTAGATGGCACTGCTTTCAGGCAGGAGCCTCCTTAATGTGCTCAGTGGCATCCGTCCAAAGCTGAAATGGCCCCATTGTTTGCCGACGTTCACTCTTCCAGAGGGCCCAGTGCATGGCTGGCACAAACCACTTCCTGGTACAGCCACACCCCTGTCCATTCCTCTCTATTGCCAGTAAGTGTAGCTTGGTGAGGGGCATCAAACAATGTGCCTTGCAGTCATGGGGCATGCTGACTTTCACTTTCCATCACGGATAAGCAGTGTAGTTTAAAGTGTGTGAGGTATGAATGCAGTTCCTTTGCTTTCTTAAACAGGCAGCTCCTGCGCCAGCTCTTTTTCATTCCAGCGGTGTTCAGGTAATAGTTTAATTGGCACATCTATTGTGCCAGATCTATAGATGTGTGAACAGGTCAACAACATGTACCTACAATGACTGACAGAACAATTCATACTTATCACCATCAGAAAAAGCAGTAAGCATATGTGTAAGTACCTATAATGTTTAGTGTGTTCACTGTTAGGCTTTTTCAAAGCTTCTATTTTAAAGATTTGTTTCAAATTTCAGTCTTTGCCTCTTCTAATCCAAGTAATCCCAAAAAAGGTCTGGCCACTAAAATGGTCTGAGAACACCAGCATCTTCTTTTTTCCCCTCTGGTTTCTTTTTGTCTTGGTAGCTACCCATCCTTTCAGACTTATATTGCTCAATTGTCTTCTCAGAAGACAGAAACAGCTGTGATTGTTTCAGATCTGAAGCATGTGGAGCCTAAGTTTCTCCTCTGTCTTGCAGATGAAAGCTTTAAGTGCTGTTTGTCTGAATGTGATAGCTTTGGTGGTCCACAGAGTCTTGCACAGTTGTTAAGAGTCTCCATATGATTTAGTTTTTAACATCATTTATGGAAATAGTTTTTTTTTATCATGTATTTTCCTTTGGCTTTCCTCTTCCTCATGCAAATACATTATCTAATCTAATCTATTCAGAAGGATCTCTTTAAAATTAATAGTTTGTACTTTTGCACAGTACTGTAGTTATATGAAAAAAAGTCACATAAAAGTAGGTTTAGGGTTAATGTGAGAGTGAGGGATTATGCTGACCTGAGGTAAATTGTCTCTTTATGATGATATAGCTGATCTCTGGGAGCAGACCATCCACAGCTGGTTACGCATCACAGCTCTGTGTCAGCAGAAACAGGATGTAACACGTTTCTCTGGCCATGATGACGTGCACGCTATTGAGCTCTCTGTCATCATACTGCTTTCTTTAAAGGAGAACAAATGCTCTTTTCTATTTCTGTCTTTCCCTTGTTCTTTAGTTTACTGATGTTATCTGTTTAACTAAGCTGTTAACAAAAAGCCACTAGTGGAGGAGACACAGCTCTACATAAACAGTGGACTAAATCATAAATACACAAATACAGTACATTCAACAAACTGGTATGAACTATTACAGTGACATGCTCTTGGAAAAATAAATAAATCTTAAATCTCATGTAATAATTATATTGCAGCTCTTCATAAGTGGGAGATGCGCACATACAGGCTTAATGGAACATATCCAACCTGAGTGACCCTGCCGTTACCTGGGCAACCCCTCCCCTCCCTCGTTGATGATGTCAGGACTCTTATGTAAATGAGGGGGCCAGACCAGGTTTCCAGGCGACAGTGGGATAGTTGCCGTGCCAACATAGCCCCTTTACCTGTGTGATTACTTCAACTCTTCCATTTTGTAATTGCTTTTGGCACCAGTGGCTCTGATGTCAGCTTTGGACAAATCCTGTTGATGAGAGAATTCCAACAACGCACAGTCACTGAAGTGTTTGCTGACCGGTGATGCAATAAGTTTGTTTATTTTCTGCTTGTTCACCTGTTGAGCTCTGGATTCATAGACTATACAGTAAAGTTATTTGCTGCATCATAAATGTTTTAGACAATATTACTGAGGAGTATGTTATGATAAGCTAGAAGTGTAACTTAAGTGTTACTTTCTTTCCTGTCAGTTTGAGTCAAGGTGGGATCTTAGAAATAGGTGCCCTCTGCTGGCCAGCAATAGCAATTACCCTACAGCAGAACTTAGGAGTTAAAAAAAGTGATAGTAAAAGTGAGATTCAGCTTTGCGTTTTTGGTGGCAAATGAAGAGTCCATTGCTGGATCTGCATGGTGTTTCTGAATATACCTACATTTTGGTATCAAATAATAGGGACATTGTAGTATACACCTTTTGATGACGTAAGGGGGGCATGGTTGCATATCCACTTACATATCCAGACCAAAATTGTATAAATCCACCTTTTATATTGGAAATAAGGGCCATTGCATATTATACAGAAATCTGGTGTACAATGCAGAGGAAACACCTGTTGAGTCATTGTGCATTACAGAGCCATTGCTTTGTATTGTGCTGAATATTTAATTGGTGTTGTGTGTTTGGTGTTAACCAGTGTGTTTATCTTAGGACACAGCGGGACAGGAGCGCTACAGAACCATCACCACAGCTTACTACAGAGGAGCCATGGGCTTTCTGCTAATGTATGATATTACAAACCAGGATTCCTTCAGTGCTGTACAGGACTGGTAAGTGAGGGAGGAATAGTCAAGGAGGGAAGGAAAACAGATGCAGTCATATGTATGTGTTTTATATATGTATTGTTTTATAAGAATAAACAGTGAATTATGTGGCTTACCCTGTAAACATGTGTCTTGGTTTCAGGGCTACACAGATAAAGACATACTCATGGGACAACGCCCAGGTGATTCTCGTTGGTAATAAGTGTGATTTGGAAGATGACCGACTCATTCCAACAGAAGACAGCCAGAGACTGGCAGATGAACTTGGTAAGCTAGAACAAGAAAAACACACACCTTGCCACATACCAAAACAGAACACATCTCCATTATGCACCAGTGCTTATGGATGAAATTCCACTGGTAGAATTACTTAAAATGAATTCCTCTTTTCACAGGATTCCAGTTTTTTGAGGCCAGTGCCAAAGACAACATCAATGTAAAGCAGGTGTTCGAGCGACTGGTGGATGTGATCTGTGAGAAGATGAATGAAACTATGGAAGGAGATGGTGGTCCACTCTCCAATCACAAAGACCCCAACCTACAGGACTCTGTCGCCGAGGGACACAGCAGCTGTGCCTGCTAGAGGCCCACCCCTTCCACATCTGTTTCATTTTCAGTCTAACCCTTGTATCCACCCTTTTTCTGCACCTGCATCTACACTTTTGAGATGGAAGGTTTAAGTTTTGGGCCAGACTTGCTGTATGACGAACCAGATAATAGTGTTACATGTAGACTCATTTTAAAGTCTGAATTCATGGACAGGAAAAGTAAGAGTTTCCAAAATGAAACACTGTTATACTGTAACATCCATTTGACACAAGTTGTGACACAACTGTACAACAGATCAAGCAAACAAGGATATTCCATTTCCACTGTCTGTTATGACTTTGCCAGGTGAGACTAAGTTGAAAGGATCACCCTTAGCATGAGTTTAAACCTTTAAATGGCTTTGCCAAACCTAGATATGCAGCAGCTGCCGAGGTCCTAGTCCTAGCAGCTAGTTGAGATAAATATCTGTTATCCACGCCCATCCATTTTCTGGCCATCCTGGCCTCAGCAACCCCTCTCCTGGGCTCTCTGCTGCTCTTCTCTATCACTCCCCCTCGAAGCCTGCATCATGGGAGAAATCTGTGGTTTAGCCCACAGTGGACAGTTCTTGTTTTATAGTGTGTGTCAGATCCATATTCAACTGTCACTGTCACTCTGTACAACACTTAGTCAGTGTTATCTGTGTGTTTTGTCTGGCCTAAAAAGTAGATTTAAATTCTGAAGATGAATGTGCACATACATGTAGCAGTGCTCTGTGAACTGTTGAACCTTACACATACATAAGCAACATTAAGTAAAATAAATCCAGATTAATATGATAATTTCACTTTAAATTATTTTCCAGATGGGAATGGATAAATGCACAAACTAACAAATCTCTACATGTGACTTTTTTGCCTTACTTCTCTAAACTTGTTACACTCACTACAGACTATCTGGACCATCCTCTCACTGTTTTGTTTGCTTTTGTCACCAAGCTTACTGTTCCTGTTGATTTTTCTGACTTGTACTTGCCCTTTTGATAATAAGGTCTAGACCCTAGTCCAGCTACCACATCATCTTTTAATAATATATTGCTGTTATTAATATTGGACACATTTGCTGAGTAGAACATTGAGTGTTCCACTGTACCTGGATTAGAGAGGGTTGTCTGAATTCAAGAACAAATAGCTAATAAGTCTCTGGTCATCAGTTTGGATAGATGTACATATTGACAGTTACCATAACTTGTATTACAGCAAATTTGGACTTGTATAAGGCCCAAATTTAAAATCTCCTGATTCAACCTGGCAAATGTGATAAGACTGAAACTAGAGAAGCCTCTGTACCATCTCATTTAATCTCCACCCCTTCCCTCTCTCATTCCACCACTTGCTCCACATATAGTGCCAACAGTTCGTTATGACCAGTGGGTGCCTCTCAGTAGAGATACGCTGGTCTTTTTTTTCCCCCCTTATACCCTGATTTTGAATGTTCTGTGTATTGTACTATAAATGTTATTTGCTGCCATGTTATGGTCTAAGAAGCCTGTTTCGCATTTTGTTAACACTAGCTTGTTTAGCCCTCTTTCTTTTTAAGCTTTAAAACTGTACAAGATTCTTAAAAGAGATGTCACGTTAAGTATTTAGAACAGAATCACATATTTATTCAAAGCCTTTGTGTGTGCTATTGCATTGGACACTTCAATTTATAGGGACTGTTAGTGCAGTATTGAAGGCTGGCTGTATGTTGAAGGATCAGTGTGTCCGAGACTGGGCTCCCAGTTCTTGGGCCTGCTCGGTTTGATGATTTCACTGCTTAAATGCACCTGATTAAACTTGGTTGTTTATTAGGTGAGTTTAAACGAGGAAGTCATCCCACTAGGACCAAAACTGGACACCCTTACCCGAATTGCTCTGATAGTGAAGTGTGCCAACAAGAGAACCAGAGATATTTAAAGAAGTGTAGAAATCAATGTATGACTTGTTTGCAAAATAAAAAGTATTGTTTGTTGAGAATTTTGTCGACCGAGTGCTTAAATACTTTCACAGCAGAGCGTGAAGAGAGAAGTGGATTTGACGGCGAACCCAGCTGTCAGAGTGGGTTGTCTTTGGTCAACTACAGTGGGGTGCAAAGTGTCTCTGATAGCATCTGATTTACAACTGTACACCACATGCCTGCTTTGCCCTGTTTTATCTAACTATGCAGAAAAGTACAAAAAAGGGGCTTCCTGCAGTTCAGTTTCCTGGTAGCCACCGGTAGCCCACAACCTCCTGAAGAACAGAAAAACACCAAAGCACCCTGTAAGTCATATGTGTACCACATGAATGCATGAAGTATTACATGTTCATGTACAAGCACATTCGAACCATGTTACATGATCAAGCCTTTTAGAGTTGATGTAAGGGCTGCATAAATAATATTATAATTAATTCCTGTTTAAAAAATCCAATTCAGCAATTCAGTAAACAATTCACATTCATGTCCCTGTCTATAGCAATCACTCTCCATGCCAAGCATCTCTGTGCCTCATCAACTATGGACAGTGTATATATTATTTGGCCTAAACACTGTGTTAAAATGTTAAGAAATATATATGTGTCAATCCCCAAAACTATTTTTTTCAGTATCTCTTGGTCTGCAGTTATGTCTGATAGCTAATCATGAATCTCCAGTTGTACAGAATTGCACATCTTTTGATTGTCCTAAAAATTATAATATCTAAACTTTATGAATTCATCCATTCATGTTGATACACTGGCAGGAATTAAATCTTTGTGGGAGAAAGATTTACAGACTAATTTCACAAAAGAGAGTGAAATGAGAATCCATTCATCTTATTTCTATTTGTGCCAGACACAGCATATTTAAATGTAAAATTCTTCTCCAAATTTACTGAACCAGGATCAGACTCAAATAGACCCACCATGTGACCGCTGTCATTAAGCTCCAGCCTCTCAAATTCATATGCTCTGCTCTTGTACATTGGGATATATTTATTGGGGGGTTTAAACAATATCAGAAGTTTTGAATGTGCCGTGCAATATAATAGTTACTTAAAATTTGGAAATTTGGACTTGGAAACCAGGTGTTCTATACCAACCCTGTAACTGTGCAGTGTACTTTGACCTTAAGGACTGGAGTTGACCTTAAGGACACTGGCCTTCTCTTGTGCTAAAGTAAAACCACAGATTGCAGACTGTCCACTTATAGGAAGCTCATTTCACCTCAGAGGCACACGTCACCTCCAAACCTCAGACACTCCAGACAGACCACACTTTTGCTCAGTCCTGATCCAAAATCCCTGAGGTTTAAAAATTACAATCAGAGGGAACTCAGTTCTTGACCTGATACTTTGTGTCCACTGTATGGTGGAAGTAAAAAACGGGAGACTGTCTGTACCTCATTATGTAACCATAAGCTACATCTGTAATAAAACAGAGAGAGCAGGTGAAACTTTAATAAGGGAAGTCATACAGTCTGTGGATTGTAGTTTAGAATTCTGCCCAATGTAAGCTCCAAGTTTCAGTTTTCTTGCAAAGTAAAAGTGATGTGGTGGTCAAACAGAGCAGGTTTGTGTCAGTGTTGGGGTGCGTTGTGTTTGGACTCCATCTCGCTTTATCTGCAAGACTAAGACGCTCTGATAACGCACGTTGGGTGAAAAAAAAACAGGAGTGCTGCCCCCTGATAACAAGACCGGTTAGTGTAGCTCCACACGAGTGTAATCTTCTCTGCCTTTACCTCTATCACGTCTAACTGTTTCTTAGTTTCCTTGTGGCATTCGCAAGCTCACCTGACTTACTGTATTTTGTCTAATCTGTACATAGTCCACATGTTTGCTTAACACATGGTCTTTTCTTATGTTTAACATACTCTGAATGTGATGACATGCAGGCTAGTAACACACTATCAATAAGTCTCTCCCAGAGGTGGCCAGAGTAGCTAAAACCACACAAGTGTTACTTCAGTGAAATGCTGAAGAGAAGTTATCAAACAACAACTTCAACTAAAAAAGAGAAAAAGGGCAGCGCTCTCTTTAAGGACTGAGTTCCTAATAGAAGTGAAGTCTGAGTCTGTTGGGCTACTTTTGGTCTAAAATAATTTGGTATAGTTGGCAAGTGAAAGCAAAAGTAAAAGACTAAACTAGTGTTTAACAAAAGATACAATTATTTCCTCAAAACTGAACCTGCTAGAAAACCAGCACAGGCCAGCCTGGTTGGTCACCAGCAAAATTAGCATTGCTCTTTAAATGCTGGTTTACTGGTCAGCAGCAATGGGTGTTAATTAGTTTGCTAGGACATCACCAGCATAGCATTTGATATGTTTTGGACGATCACTAGATGACCAGCTACATCAGCACCAAACCAGCTCCAGACTCCCAGTGTTTCCTGGAGGCCTGGTAGCCCACTGCCCTGCACTTTTTAGAGATTTCCCAGCCTAATCCAACTAATCAGCACATTAACATCCACTTAGTGGCTGCTGCCAAGCAGAATAAAAACAAACCCTATTTTTATATATGAGCAAGATAGGCTTCTATATTAATGCAAATGTTTTTTTAGATTTTGTAGGTTTTAGTTTGTTTAGTGAGTCTATGTGTCGTGTGAAGTTGATTTCGGTGTTTTCCCAGCAGGTTAAAAGCATCATCAAACTTGAAAACACTATAGAAATCCATCAAAAACACAGTTATGTTGTGACAACGTACTGTTTTAGTGCCCACAGCGCTGAAATTTAATGTAAGGAGTGACAACGTTGTCTGACAACGCTGTGACAACGTAGAGGTAACGTTGTCAGTACGTTGTCACAACCTCATAGAATTGTTCATACGTTCCATTATATTTGCATAAAACTCCGTGAATTTTGGCAAGAGATATAAATAAATAATAATAACAAATAAAAGTTATGTAGCAATGACGTTGTGACCACCTTCTTTAGACAACGTAAAAAAAGCACCACATTTTGACAGCGTTGTAAGAAAGTAGACAACGTTGTGGCAACGTTGTGAGTTTGCTGTAGCACTTGATTATTTTAGTGAATAAGTAGAAATCAGACAGGCGTGAACTGATGTTGTGGCTCTGGCCCCGCCCACAAAAACACTTCTGCTTATTTGGCGCTTCATTAAAAACAGTAGTAAACAATTCGAGACGCTCGCGAGTCGCTTATCTCGCGCGCTGCACGCTGTTAGAGTGGCGCGAGACCCGCCGTATCTGCAGAACAAGCTGTACGCGAGAGGAGGAGGGGAGAGAGAGAGAGAGAGAGAGAGAGAGAGAGAGAGAGAGAGAGAGAGAGAGAGAGAGAGAGAGAGAGAGAGAGAGCGTTTGACTGTCCGAGCGTCGTTATGTGGAGTAACGAAAAGAGATGTTGCTTTTGTTCTTTGACGAGGCCGAAAAATGACAAATGACAGAGGACGCGTATTTGCAGTTTACCTACTTATCTTAGCTTTTGCCACGAGCGCAGGACACACGTTCACCGGTAAAGGTAAGAAGTTCTTCTCCCGTCACTTCAGCTTCAACTCAATACTAGTGGACTTTAAAGATACTCGTGATATTTCTCAGCTAACGGTACTACGTGTGCTTCTACAGCTACACAGTAACGTGTACTTGCACAGCTACACGTGTTTGTGTCGCATGTATTTACATGTGTGCTGTTTAGTAAAGGCAAAGTTTATGTTTACAATAATGAGTTCTATGTAGAACCCTTTTTATGCTTGAACAGTTCTTTGCTTGGCCAAATTAATGGAAAACATGTTTATGGTTCTAGAATGTTTTCAAAAATGGTTCTATGTAGCACAGAAAGGGTTCTTCTTTTGCTACAAGCTTCACCCCAATACAACAGCAGAACCCTTCTTGGTGCTTTAAAGCCATATGTATATATATATATATATATATATATATGTGTGTGTGTGTGTGTGTGTGTGTGTGTATGTGTATGTGTGTGTGTGTGTGTGTGTGTTTATTTACATTCATATGAAATGCAGGTGACTTTGCAGGAGGGATGTGTTCTAGAAGTGTTGATTTCTTGTTGTTACAGTTGAACAGTTGCTTCGTGAGGAGCCGGAGAACATAAAATGTTTTGCTGAGTCTATGAGTGACTTAACCTGCTTCTGGGAGGAAAAGGAAGGCAGGAACAGTTCACTTGGCCAGTACACGTTCACCTACACCTACCAAGACAAGTGAGTAGCTGTTGGGTTTAAGTATTTGTGTAACATGTGGCTGAGTGTTAGTCTGTATGCTCTGGTCTAAGTGGGGACGTGATCTAAGGTTTATTGTAGTGAGGAACGCTACATAGAAATGCAAGGAGTATTGTGAGTACTTTTCATTGCGACTATGATAATATATATGAACCATCCTAACAAGCTGCTCTCTGTGTTCAGGAATGAAAACAGCAGTGCGTGTGCCGTGTCTATGCTGGGAGCAGGTGGTAGAAGGCTATTCTTCTGCAGGCTGCATGGAATTGCCCTCTTTGCGCCACTCCACTTGTGCGTGTTTTGGAGGGGAAGAGAACTCTACAACCGCAGCCTCCTTATCGACCAAGTCTGTGAGTCCATCTAGCCTTGAGAGATACATTGTGTTTTCTAGTAGTAATCACTACAAAGTCAAAACATCATAAGACCCCAAAACTGTCTCGATACAGACTGACCCTCTTCACTGCTACTGTTGTGATCCATTCTGATACACTTTCTCTGTCCCGCCTAGTCCTCTTGGACCCTCCTGCCAATGTTACTGTGGTGAGGACAAGGCAACAGGGGCAGCTGAACATCACCTGGGTGCCTCCAGCTGTGAAGTACATAGATGACAGCATGATGTACGAGGTCAGATATGTCAAGGAGGGAAGCCCCATGAGGAAGGTATGCACAATTTATTTTGTATTAAATATCCATTTCTAAAAAAATACTGCCATCATCAGAAAAACAGTCCAAGAGCTGGAAAAGTGGCTTGCTAGTTGTGGTCCATCATGATGGTCCAATCAAAGATATTGCAGTGGCTCAGAGAGTTACAGAATAACTCTATGTAGTCTCAAGCTTTTCCAAAGGTGCGACTACATACGATTCCATCTCCACTTTTATCCTTCCAAACCTGCAGAAATATTCAGAGACTGTTATGTACTGAAAACTCCTCTAGTGGATAAAGTGCAGGATCAACAATTATTTCAAACTTCAACAAGCCAGGTTTCCATTCAGCTGTTGATTGAAAGTGTCCATCATTTCTGTGCATCAGAAAAATGTTATTTATAAAATGTTCATTAAAAATGATTCTGAACTATTCTTAAAATCTTAAAGTCCTGAATGTTAGTAAACATTTAGTTGCTGTTTAGATTCATCTTATGACTGTATATAATTAATTAATTAAAATGTTTTTCCAACTTTGGCAAGCACACAAACTTTTATGTGAATTTTCATTATTACGCTAAAAATAAAACTGGTGGCTGATTGTAGTGGAGAAGGACAGCACAGCTTACTTTTTTAATTTAACTCTTTATTCCAGGAAATGGTGAAGGCCAGCACAAAGCTCACCATACGCGGCCTTCAACCGGACACCAAATACAAAGTGTGGGTCCGTGTCAAACTTGATGGCACCTCCTATAATGGTTACTGGAGTGCTTGGTCTGATCCTGTCTTTGAGACTACCCCACCAAGTGGTAAACTGGTTTTTGAGTCTTATAAAGTAGATATATACATATAAATCTGCTGTGGATATTTACCAGAAAGGAATTTCATAGACTGGCCTCAAATAATTTCTTAAGCTACGTTAATCCGCTAGTGTTCCTGAGTTATAGCTGTTGAATATTGCTGTGTGATCATTCTGGCATGAATGTAATGTAGCTTCTATGCTTAATAGTGACAGTGGTTTTCTCCTCCTCTTATAGACTTGGACCCATTGATTTTGGTACTGGTTCTCATCATCTCCCTGATCCTCATCCTGCTGTCTCTCACTGTGCTTCTGTCCCATCACAAGTTAGTAAAGCTTATTATATAATATAATATGATTCATATTAAAAATCATTAGAATTTTTGCAGTGCAGCTTTTCTCATACTGTTTACATAGATGCATGTTTAGACATAAGCTGATGAAGTGTATGTGAACAATTACAGATTCCTGTTAAAGAAACTGTGGCCAGATATCCCATCACCTGAGCACAAGTTCCCAGGTCTCTTCACGGTCTTCAAGGGAGACTTCCAGGTACAGCAAACGTAGTGCAACATTCTTAATCGTAGGTGTTCTGACATATAAACTGAGGAAGCACTAAGGGGCTTTTTTTACAAACGTCTTTGTTTTGGTTGTGCCTGGCGAACTGTGGTGTAACTTTCCTTTCCCTTTATCTACCTCAGGAGTGGCTTGGCCAAAGTAATGGCAGCACGTGGCCAGTCCACTTATACACGGAGGAGCTTCCAGCCCCTCTGGAGGTATTGTCAGAGTCCAGTCTGGCAGCGCCACTTCCTAGCCATGTGTCTTCCCCAAGGCCAGCAGCCCCTCCTAGAGCAGCTCCCTTCCTCAGAGAGGAGTCAGACACAATGGAAGAAGGGGATGATCAGTTGGAGACGAGAGGCATGGATGAAGGTTCGCTTGACAGATGGCGAGAACCCCCTCATGCCCACTGGTTGATGGAACAGCTGAGGGCCCTTCAGGAACATCCAGAAGCCCTTTCCCAATCATCTCTCCTTGAATCGCAAGACACGTATGTCACTCTCAACCAGAACTCCCAACATGCTAGAGAAGATGATGAGCGGGATGTCTTGGAGGAGTCATTGCCTCTACAGGCGCTCTTCGCCAGCAGAGGGACCTCTTTGTCAGCCGCCTCCCATTCAGATCTCGGCTCCCTCCAGCAAAGCTCCGGGTCAGGAAGACTCTCTTCCCAGTCGAGTTTTGAGTATCCAAACCACACATGGCCACCCAAAGGGCCAGGATATGCTTACATGGCCGTAGCAGACTCAGGAGTCTCTATGGACTATAGTCCAATGAGCTCCAGCAGAATAACAGACATGGGCAAAGGTGCCATCTACGCCAACGAGTACAAGAACGATATTCTCGGGCACAGGCGACCACATTCCGGTCAACCAATTCACTATCAGTTCTGAACAAAAGACTGTGGAGCATTAACCAGACAGACGTTTTATGAAATAGTGCCAGAAGACATGTCCGGCAAAGTCTTGTGGGGCATCTTCCAAAAATGGTAATTTATATCTAAACACATGAGGACTAGCAGGAGGAGTTCCTCGACAGGATGTTTTAACTGCTTACATTTACGATCTTATAAGAAAAGACAGTTGCGCAATGTAAGAACCTCACAGAGGCAGATTGTATGTGGATAAATAAGCTAATTACCGTAACCCCTATATTATTGTGACAAGAAAAACTGTGGCAGCTATTGAAGTTAAAGCCTGATATGTAGAAATTGTTTTTTTTTTTTTTTACATTTGTATTGAATTTATGTTATTGTGGAAGGATGATTAAGTTTTCCAGAAAAGGTTTTCAACAATCCACAGTTTTTAGGGTTGTGTGTCGATGTAGTCTATGTCGTGTTGGTCATCCTGATTGTCACAAGAGTTCAGCTGTTGTAAAGACTGTAGATAACCTACTTATCATACCAAGTGTAAATAACATTGGTGTTTGAACAACCCATGTGTTTTTAAAGTTTATATAGTTTTTCTGGAAAAGCCGCAGGTATTTAATTATTGCATTTCTCTGTCTACTCATGCAAAAAGACTTTTAAATCAGCTTGTTTTGTATGTCAGCATCATTATGTTTTCAGTTGATTTGCATCAAATAGTACACAAGTACTCTATTCTGAAAACAAAACTGTTTACTAAATATCTATCAAACACTATGTGAACGCCTGTAACACCTTACCAGCATCAAACTTTTCTTAGTAATAAATGTAATTTTGCAAAACAGAATCTACTCAGTACTACTGCACAGTGTAATCATCTTTTTTAATAAATAGATTTTAATAAATAAATAAAGATTTCTTGTTTTTAAAGCTTCTTACATTTGTTTTTTTTCTGTGCCAGTGTCAATTTTAATGTTCAGTCAACTAAGTAAAAAAACTCTACTCTGAAATGTTAATTACTTAATTGATTATAAAATAAAGTCACTTTATTGTAATTAAACATTAACATGTTTCTTTTATATTTCAAAACATAATAACATGTTTGTTTGTAGCTATTGGTTGAAAGTTTTTTTCTATTTACATGAGAAATATTAGCATTATGTTTTGGTTTTTTCTGTATGTTTAAAATCTTTCATCATGTGTTCAATGCACGTGGCTTCCATCACTTTATCTACAAATTGTATAGTCCTAGTAAGAAACGAGGATAAATGTATAATATAGAGTCATGGTCCTCATATTTTTATTTTTATTTTTTACTTTAGTGCTAAGACTTTAGTGCTAAGACTAAAGTAAAACACGTTTAATTTTTGTGTCCTGTTAGGAATCTCTGACCCTACCTAGTTGGGGTGGACATTATGACCATTTTTATCATAGGTATGATACATTGGCACATTGGGTCAAGCATGGTGGAAACAGTCAGCCATGAACAACTGCATGTTTTATTACAAAGACAGTAGAATATACTAAGATAGCTAGAAAAAAACGTATATTAATGATCTCACCAATCCCATCAGGTAAAGATTATATGGGTCTTGAGGGTTGTTGTTCATCGTGGCACACTCTTTCGCTAAATTTGTGCTTCACATCAAATCAGCACTCACCAGTGATATTCCCACATTCCAGGATGACTGTATGTACTGTCCTTATGTGACTTGTTCAATAGACACGACAGAACACTGGAACTGTTGGGCTTGTGCAGTAAAAGACTTCAATCGAAACGTGTTCCCACTTTGTGAAAAACTGGGCTAGAACGAAAAGGAACTATCAAGAGGCTAATGAACTTCTTACCTGACAGGACTGACACCTAACCAAGCACTGGAAAGGAAATGATGCATGGAGCTATTCTATTTACATTTTTAGTCCAGTAAGCTAATGTGAGTAGTTGAACAAAAATGTTTTGGGGTTTTTTTTCTGTGCTTTGTCTGTACTAATTTAATCTCACTCAAATATTGTGATTTGAGTGCTATTGTGATGTTACATTTGGACAGGTTGCCATCACATACAGACATCACATACAGCTGGGGTGTGTTTAGATAATGTTACATTTCAAAGAAAACAACTGATTGCAAGATCAAGAGTTCATTTATGTGCACACGTAAATGTACACAATGTGGCGTTTTGCTTTCAGAGAACTCAGTTTGCTTAATGTCATGTGAAAAAACAGAACCTTTTCAATCTCATGTGTACAAGTGTGTATTTCAAAAATAAACTATTTTTGTTTTCTGTAAAACATTTCTAAAATTATATAAATATTTGTTTTTACTTAAAAGAAAACACAATCTTTTATATCATTAAAGAACAATATTTTACATATATTTACATTTTCTTTTAATGTTTTTGGCATGGAGTTGTTTTTTATCAACTGTATTTACTTCACTGTAATGCAAATAAACAAAAATATAAAGTAAACAGTTCAGGAAAAAAAAGAACACAGACGGCATGTGTTTACATTTTAACGGCTGGTTTCTTATCTGGAATGTGTGATTGGACGCAGCACACGCAAACATTTAAAGCATGTTTCAAACTCTCTGTGTCTAGTCATTGTTTACTTCCACAGGGTTTTGGCTCCTCTTTTTCTGGACTGACAGGACAGAACTCGAGTGCCCCATTAGGCTGCAGCACTACACGCCACCGTACCTGTTCTTCTGCGTTACCATTCCCATCAACCTGCAGCCCAGGACCCGAGAGACAGAGCAGCCACTCTTTCGACCCCTCATCCCTTCTCAACTTTTCTGCAGTGCACCTCACTTGCAAGTATCGCTCCATGACAGAGAGGACAGGGTCTGATGCTAGCAGGTCACACCCACGTTGGCCTTTCCATTCAGGCTGTATAGAGACAATGAACCTGCACTGAGCCTGATCCTCCGCTCTAGCCTCCAGGTTCTGGGTGAGGAAAGCAGCCGTGTCATGCAATAGAGCTGCTACATGTGCTGTTATGCTCCGAGTGTCCCTCTGTGGACTGTCCTGCGCTGCTGGGCTGCACACATACTGCTCCAAACCGTCCACGATGACCAAGGAAGGGATCCCCACAGCCTCTGACACCAGTTCATGAAGGGATGACACATCCTCCAACAGATCCTCCAAAGTCTTCGGGTACACAAATCTGATTTTCTGCATGGTGAAAACGAAGAAGAAAACGGATAATGGCATATTGGAGTTGGAGATAGAAGTTTATATGCGTGTTATATCCTTCTATATACTACCATGTGGGCAGTTGTGGGGTGGCAGCCTTGTGACAAGTGGTGGGCAAGTGTGCTCACTGCCCCCTAGTGTGTCTGTCTACAAGTGTGTATGTGAGTGTTTCACTGCACGGCAGGTTAAATTTCCCTCTGGTATCAATTAAGTATCTATCTATTCAATATTCTACTGGAATGTTTTTCATTGTTCTCTCTCTAAGAGACAGGCAAAAAAGTGAGAGAGCATACTCACCTGTTTTTTTCAGTTATGTCATATATGATAAGGTCTATTTCTATTATCTTACCTTCAAAGAATCTAGTTTCACAGCACTGGAGGTGGATCCTTGAAAAGTAACTGGAAGGCTTTGAATCTGGCTTTGAGTAAAAAATAGCACTTTTATCCCCAATTCTGAAGCTGCTGTTACAGCTGCGAGGAACAACAGGATCTGTTAATGTTTTCATCTCCAACCACCAAAACGCCCCTCTCCACAGAAGACACCTCTACGCTGCTGGAGACACTGAGTTGTGAACTATACCGTTTAAAAACGAGACCAAGGATATCGACCATGCCTCTCCAACTGGCAAAAAAGAGAAAAGAAAAAGGAACGTCAGCTACTTTCTCCAAATATAAAACTATAGTCGTCACGTAGTACGTTAAGTCTGAAGTAATACAGTTAGCCAGCTAACCTTTAGCTTACGAATGCCATCAGTTGCTTCTACCGTGAACACAAGTCTCAACGCCCACTGTTACTATGATTGGATGGCTAACAATATTTCCTGCTTCTGATTGGTCAATGTTGGACGCCCAAACTTAATTCTTTATTCTGATTGGACAATAATGTGTCGATCAAAACGCGCAAATCATGATGATCTTTCCTCTTATATGTCAGCGTTGCTGTTTTATATTCACCTCGCGATATCAATATAAAAATAAAGAAATATCATTAATAACTTGTTTTTGCGTAAAATGTAACATTTCACATTCTGGCTAAAATAATCCCAGTTTCCTTTAAAGGCGCGTCGGCGACTTCCGTTCAAACCAAACAATCCCTTTAAGAAGAACCACAACAAGTCACAGCTGATAGCAAGATGGCGACTTTGTGTTCGGATAAGACGGACAGTCTGGACTCGAGCGGCTCCGGGGACCAAATTAAAGCTATTTTGCGGCGCTGCAGGGGTCGACCAAGGCTATCGGACTCGGACCGAGCTCAGAGGAGGCTCGAGTCGCGGAAAAAGTACGACGTCCGGCGGGTGTACCTCGGAGAGTCGCACAAGATCTGGAGTGACCTGCGCCGGAGGACCAGCCTGAGCGACGCCGGACTGGCCGAGTATTTAATCCTGCTCAACTCTACCTACGGAGAGAGATACCAGCAGAAATACGGCGCGTACGTGGACTGTTACCTGTTCACCCAGTCGCTAACAGAAAATACAGTTTAAGTGTTGTTTCAGCTCTAACTAACTTGCTAATCACGACAACTTGAAATGAATCCTGGTGGCTAGCTGTGCACAACTTCTCATGCTGTCCAGTAATGTCACATGAGATTTTCGCCACTTACTAACGTTATCAGCGTCGTGTTATAAACTAGTTATACATATTTCATGTTTTACTGCATGTAGGTGTGGTGGTTTTATTTACTTATTAAAACGGTCCAGCTAACTTTTCGTAAAACCAGAAGCAGTTTATGGTCAAGGCTCAAAATCCAGATCCTAAGACCAAAGTCAGGGCACATTTCTGTTTAGTTAAATATTAAAACGGTTGGCTTTTATTAGTAGTTGGCTAATATATGTTGAATTTTACTTTTCCGATAAATCCAACTCAATGAGATTAACAAGTGTAAATGCAGTTAATATTTTTGTTCTCCAAACATTTTTTTTATTTAACATTCAGTCCTTTAATATTGACTTTAAATCCTGAAAATACAGACATTGATTAACATACTTCCCACTAAATAATGTCTAGTATATATTATAACTTCATTTTACAGCACCGTGTCCATCGTTTTGTAATAACTATACTCTTGTGTTGTGACTGACAGGAAAAAGAATATCCCAGAGCTGTGCAGAACCCAGAAAAAAGGTAAACCCTTTTATTCTTTCATCCATCATCTGAGCTGCTTATCCTCCATGGGACACAGAGGGTGCTGAAGCCTATGTGAACGCATTCAAATGCACTACAATATAAGCATGCTGCTGATCACAGCATTGATTTTATTGTGTACCAGCCAGTGCCTGAAAGCCTTTAAAATGAAGGTGGTTTCACTTTGCATGCTTAGACTTGCCATCAGGCTTCATTATGCAGCACTCAAAGCCGCCATTGTTGTTTTCATAGTTTCTTGTTGGCTTAAACACAGAGTCCATATATGAATAATGTGCAGATTCAGATAACTAAAACATCTTGTGCAGAGGTGCCATTTTCAGTGATTAATGGAGATTCGTCTTACTGTGACTGGCCTAGCTTTGGGCAAGTGTCCCAAAGCCAACTGCCATCAAACAAACAGTGGTTTAAGAGTAAATGAAGAAAAGGCTACTTAAAGAAGATGTTGAGAATGGAATAAAATATTAATATTTCCCCATCACTGCATTTAAATGGATTAATTATGCTTTCTTTGTAGTGGAACATGCATTTGCTCAGTGTTCTGTACTGATCGTATCTATGATCTGCTCTTAAAGCGTGTTAAGATGTAGCTTACCACAGTAACTATAAATATAGTCACGTTGTTGTAAGTTCAGACCTTAAAAGACCCAATAATAGTTAATGCTAGAGACGGTGCATGGTATTGACCTGTATTAGAAGAACTTTTTTGTGAAAATTAGTGAACCGTCTTTTTCCTTTGTTTGTGCAGGGAAAAAGGTGGCTGTCACCAGCTTGCACAGCTTAGTGAGCTGGTACCAGGAGCACTGCCAGACGTGTCCTCATGAGCCAGAACTGCGGGCAGTGGAGCCAACGCTGGGTCTGTCCACTTCTGTACTGTGGCAGTGTGATTCTGAACATTCCTTTGTACAGCACATTTCGTGGGCTGCAGGAGGCGCTAGTGAGTCTGAGGAAGAGGACGACGCTAGGGAGGAGCCAGAGGACAAAAGGGTGGTTGAGGCTCCCGCAACAGGTGGCATAAGCACCAGGGCTAGTCGAAGAGCACTAATCCAAAGCCAACTGTCAGGTGTGGCTAAGTTATGGAATAAAGATCAGTATTCTCTAAAGCATGGCAAACAGCAGCTTCTTTTGTTTTGGTTTAGTTATGCATGGGTGTTCTGTTTAAGATGCTATTCTGTTTTATGTTAGACTAACTAGGTTTGTTCACTACCTTTACTACTGTGAGTTGTTATTCTATTTCTAAGTAATGTAGTCACGTATTTAAGGGTGAACCAACATAAAAGCCCATAGAGTTTAAGAAGATAAACCAGACCCTAAGCAGTATAGTGTTATGGTATTCAGTTTAAAATCTATGGAATATCATTTCTTTAAGCTGTCAAATTCCTTTTGTTTGGCCCGATGCAGCAGACGAGTTGGAGAGTGCCACAGCACAAGTGTCTGAAGTGGCCCGGCAGATGTGTTCCACAGCTCTCAGTCAACTCCCAGGAGCTCCTGCAGCTGACAACCTCTCCATCACATCATCTCAGTCGCTAAACCAGGCCACGTGGGAGGTGGGGGTAGGACCAGAGGGGGAGACAACAGTGTCCGAGTCTGAACATGTAGGAGAAAGCTTTCCTACGGAGGAAGCAACCGACCTGAAGGCCGAGGGTACAGGAAGGGGTGGGGTCGTGACGGAAGGATACGAGTGTGTGGTGGTCACAGCAGCTTTAATGGACAGTATGGAGGGATCAGATGGGGTCAATCATGGAACTGTGGAGGAGGGCAGAGCCCAGACACTTTCAGAAGACACAGATCACACGTCAATGGCGGCGGCCCCAGTGCAGGGGGAGCTGTACGAGACCACACAGGCACTACAGAGTGTGGTGGGCAGCTGTGAGCTGCCAGACCAACGGTCCACACTGGAGGGATCTCAGGTATGTCACACAGATATGCTAGAATTTGATTGCATGCAATCAGACCATGTTCACATGGGGAGCGCACCACTGTCCTGAAATGCTCAGTACGAAGGGATGCACTAACCTAATATGCTGTATTGGCATTAGCACAAATAACATCACTGAATGGATTGCATGTCCGGACGTGACCCGCTCTGTGGTTTCTATATATATTTTGTTTATGTTTCTTGTATTCTTTGGTACTATCTGACTTGTTATTGGAACAAAGATTGTTGAATTGGTTTATCACTGCTCAGAACATAGTGACTGTTAGTTTCAGGTAGTTTCCTTCCAGATTTGCCGGGTTTGACTCTTTTTCTTAAATACCAAACAGATGACCTGTTTCAGTATCTGCATGCTGACTGCACTGGCTGTTGCTGCTATTCCTTTTTTTTTTCTTCCCCCAATACAATTTTGCCACTACGAACACAGCAGCACTGGATACTACCTATAATATAATACTAATAATACTTATATTGCAATGGTTGTTTAAGTGAAATTATTTTAGGCATAAATGCTGAATGTCGAATGCCAGAACAACCGCTCTGCTTTATTATTAAATTAAATTTCCCCAAAAAGACTACACTGAATAATGTAGGATGCGGTTTTCATATTGCAGTTAGTATTAAAAACTATCAATCATGCACTTCTATTGCATGCATACTCATGGATTCCAGTTTGACCAGTCTTGCTCTGGTCGCAAAGCCACATGTTAAGTATGGGTTTGTGTTCAGTTAAATGATCAGCCAGTTTTGTTGTGTTTTTTCTTGCTTCCCCCTCTCTTGCTGTCTTCCACCTACTGGCCATGCTAGCTTATCATAATCACAGGTCCCAGTTATGAAGCTCTGACATCTGAAGGTATTCAGCTTAACATGGGCAGCGGAAATGTGGAGGAAGTCACCTGCACAGTGATTGATGGCGTGGCCTACAACCAGATGTGCCAGTCAGGAGCAGTGCTCCGAACCAGCATCCCAGAGACTGATAACATCACAGGTGTGAGAAGTGTCTTGTGTTTTAATCACTGTGAAGGTTTTACATCAGCTTCTAGTATGAATGAAGTCCTCGCTGGCACAGTTTTCAATACTGGGTGTGGAGCAGGTGCACTTGCCAAAATGTAATATTAGAATGTTTAGACTCTTGACCTGCATTAGTCTGTTTTGTTAAGTAAAGATCATAGTTTGTTCAGATGGAGCAACTTGACTGTTCCACAAAAACATTATATAAACACATTTCTGATTTTCCCCACCTTGGGTGGGGGTTAAAAATGCCCAGAGACAATCAGCCATATACAACAACTACACTGTGATTTGGTCCTAGAATAAAACTATTTAAGGTATATTTCTGCATGTATAATATGCCATTACTGTTGCTCCCACTGTCATTGTTTCTGCTGGTATCTAATTGAGGAGATTATTGTTTCCATTCTGTGTCCTCTTAAAGGCTCATACTGTATATGAAAGGCAGTATACTAAAACATTAACTGGACAGTATTAATGTGGACTGATAAAAATGTATATATTTGAAAAACGGCAACATTACATGCTTGGTTACTGCAGATACTATGTATCTGACATGGCTGATGTCTAGACTGCCTCTGTCATGATAGTTTTATTGCATAACATTATCAATCACACTGAAGATCTTTTATTTATTTTTGAGGGCAATTACAGAACAGCAGCCTTGGGCTGACGTGTAAAACTTGTTTGTAGTGTTCATTTACTCTTTCCACACCTCTATAAAAATATGTTTTTTTGGAAAATAGGGTGTTTTGATGTTAGTCATTATAGACCAACTAAAGGATTATGCAGATAGTCTTTTGTTTTAAGCCCATTTGAGATGTTAACCATTTGGAGTGGTTTGTTATGAAATAGTACATCGTAGAGTCACTGTCTTGGTGGTAGAAACCAAGTGAACCAGAGGTCACAATGTCTTCAATGCAAATAATTCCTTTTTAATACAAAATGATTAGTGAGTGTTTTCTGGCTTTAAAGTTTTCTTTGGAGCCTGTGTTGCCTTCAACCTTATGATGATACATGGTGATGCTATAGTCTCTGGGAAGGCCCTCTCTTTCCCCCGTCGCTCATTAGAGTGCTTCTCATGACTCAGAGAATGCGTGTGCCAGCCTTCACCCTCCTAGCCTTCTGTTTTGTATTGAGTGTGATTGTAAAATACTTAGTTGGGTGGATTTGGACACAAAATACCAAAAAAACAAGGAAATATTTTAGCAGAAATTCATATTGTCAAAAAATATTCAGGTGTTTTCCTAAGCATGTCATAAGTGAGACACTTCAGATTAAACACTTCAGACAGGTGGTTGTGATTACTGCTGGGAACAAATCAGACTAAGTGTAAACTTATTTTGAAATATCAGTGAATTTCCATTTTAATGTAACACAATCCACTGAAGCAGTTACTTAATAAGAGAGAATTGCTTTCCCAAAGTAGAACCTTTTAAAATACAGCACTATTTACCTGGAAGGCCTTTGTCCAGCACTGTTTGTAAAGGTTCCTACTCAAACACACCCACTAAACCAGCTAACAGATTGAAGTCAGCAGATGTTATTGAATTAGTTGTGTTTGAACAGAGAAATGATCAATCAGTGCTGCACAACAGCCCTCCAAACATGTGAAATGCACCATTGATGACAAAGTACAGCTCTCCTGAAGTACAGTGACAGTTCTTCCCTTTGTAAGTAAGCAACACTTTTTAAATATCACTCGATTGACTGCCAGTGTTAATGTTTTGTTTTGCAGACCTGAGTGAAAAGCAGCTTTTGGAGCCGAGTGAGGAATCACACAATCAGAAAGATTTGCAGCGCTCTCCCAACAGGTCTGTGTAGTTGTAGGGTTGTGAGTTTGCACATTGACTCGACAGTGATTCTTGAGCCAGTGCCATCGTGATTCAGGATTCGTGTCAGAGGGACTTTGTTCCTCATAATCTTGTATCTCACCATGAAGGTGATGATGTTTTAACTGTTACTGTGGCAACAGTTAGCAGGTTTTATGCAAGCTGTAGATCAGGAAATGATTAAATTAAGCCAAAGGATGAAAACCTGAAAGAACTGCACTACCTCACACTCCAGGTCTTCTAAGAGAAGTCGCCGTGGTCCAGTCATTGAGGCAGATGGCATGCTGAAGATGTTTCACTGCCCATATGAGGGCTGCAGTCAGGTGTACGTGGCCATCAGCAGCTTCCAGGTGAGGACAACTTGACACCATCAAAGTTCTACACATGCATAAACAGAAAACCTAAGGTTTGCAGTAGTGGTGTCTACATTTCTTATTATTCTTGAAAACCCACTAAATAATGCATTTAGTTTAGAAGTGACACATCAGTATAGACGACCACAGAAATAATTACTACTCAACTCCACAATGGTGTTTTTCATAGGCAGCCGGTTCCCATCAGTTTGTAAATATTTGTAAATACCAATAAATCACTTGGCTTAGTTTAGTTAAGCTTAGAAACGAGTTGATTTACATTTTAAGTGCACAATATGATTTACCCCCCAACAATCTACCCCACTATTCCTATGTATTAGTTTTCTCTGGGAGGCAGGTGGGTAAGTGGGGTTTTGTGAATCTGTGTCCTGCAGAATCATGTGAATCTGGTGCACAGGAAGGGCAGGACAAAAGTATGCCCACATCCAGGCTGCGGGAAAAAGTTCTACCTTTCCAACCATCTACATCGCCACATGATCATCCACTCAGGTGCTTGTGTTTGTGTGCTCTCACTTTTCTCCTATAAACCATATATGCTGTAAAACACCTCTGACTAGCCTGTTTGTCTCTTCAGGAGTTCGAGACTTCATATGTGAGACATGCGGCAAATCCTTCAAACGCAAGAACCATTTAGAGGTGCACAGGCGCACTCACACAGGCGAGACTCCGTTACAGTGAGTCAGTCTTTCTTCTGTTTTGAAATGTGATTTAATGTCACACATCACAATTGCGCACCATTTTGGGCCACATGTCTATTTAATTCAACTTATAAAAACAAATAAATATTGGGTTTCTATTTTTTTTTTTTATTATTATTATTTATTTATTTTTATTTTTTTGCCATTTTAAGATATTAAATTATAAGCTGCACCAGTCTTAAGATGTAATAGACTGATAAACCGGCTACTTGTTTCTTTTGTGCAAAGCATGTGAGTGGAGTGGACTGGCAAACAAAGCTTCTGGTTTGTAGGGTGTTATTTTTTATTATTATTATTATTTTTAATAAACCCCTATGCTCTAGCTTTTCACTCACACGGTAGAGAATCCATCATATGTGAGCTTTAGCAATCACTGCCGCATCACTCATAGTCATGCAGAGGTGTTCAGTGTGGTGGGGAGTAAAGAGCTCTCTGGCTTGTGGAATACTTGACACTCCAACTTTCTGAAAAGCAGAATCACATTCTTCTGTTCCCACTTCTCATTCACTCATATGTTCTGTTTTGATGTAGTTACTACAGACTGGTTGTAGTTTACAGGCTAAGAAATGACCTGAATCTTTTTTTGAACATGTTTTATAAGTATTGACTTGAAGTCAGTGATCTGAACTTCTGTTGTTTCATGTTAGTGGCACAAATTAGCTAAACTTTGTGGTCGTGTAACATGCTGGCTCTGTCTCTGCAGGTGTGAGATCTGTGGTTACCAGTGTCGGCAGCGGGCCTCTCTCAACTGGCACATGAAGAAGCATACGTCCGAAGCTCACTACAACTACACCTGCGAACACTGTGGCAAGCGCTTTGAGAAGCTTGACAGCGTCAAGTTCCACAAACTCAAAAGCCACCCAGACAAACACACTGCTTGAGATTAAAGGCAAGATGGACGAAAAGGGCTTCTGCCTCTACCAGTTTTAACTAGGCTAGTGGTTGGTGGTCACAGTCTCCTGTTTGTGCACTTAGTTTTATGTGTGGTGAAATTTTAAACATGCTGATGACTATTTATCAAGCCAAAGTCCTGGCTGGGAAAGGAATCTGTTGCACAGAATGTGCACAGAACTGTGTGGGGCAGCAGAGGGTGAAGGAATAAGTAGACCAGGAACAAGGAAGGCATGAAGGAAAGACCAGCAAATATCGGTCAAAAGAGGTTAACGAGTTACTGAGTTGTTTTCTTGTTGTACGCATGAGTTGCGTTGTCTTGCTGTGCCGGACACAGCTTCCACAGTTAAAAATTACACCCTGGCCTGGGATGTCCCTTTTTTATGTCTTTTTGTATGTTTTATTATTTACACTGTGTTTTGTCCCTCTCTGTAACCCCTCATATAATCTTCAATGCTGAGTGAACAGCAGATGACCAGAAAACCTCTGAACATGGTGGTTGGAGACTGCTAACCCCAAGCTGCTTCCCTTAAATCTTATCACAGCTATCATAGATACAGAGCAGTCTGCAGGTAGTTGGATAAAGTGGCCTTCTATGGTTTTGGCTCTGTAAACCAGTGTGTTGGATTTTGAAGGTGATGGCTGACGTTAAAATGCAGAATGTCAACTTAAGTCCACATGTATAAAACAGTTCACCCAAATCAGATGTAAGCATTCTTGAATTCAATTAATTGGCTGCTCTCTTGTTTCTTGATGAGTGTCACATCTTTACCTCCTGCAGGTTAGGGCTAACAGAGCTAAGGAACTGATTTTACATCTGTTAATGTTGTCTGTCAACTGGCTGATGCCAGTAAAGCAGGCTGAAAGCCGCGAAGACATACTGGTGAGAAATGTGGTAACTTGTCCAATTACTTATGATCCCCGAAATGGGGAGAAGTACTAAATGGGTTCTAAATGGTTCACTATGCAACCAGAAGGTTTATAAGGTTTATAATTTTTAAAAACAATTAAATGGATAGCACTCTATAGAGCAATGTTTCTCAAACAGGGACGAATCTTAAAGGGTTCAAATGTAAATACCCTCAGTTTAAAGCTGACATTCTGCACTTTCACTATCTCTTGACTAACTATTGATAGTTTTGCTTTAAATAACACAAGCTGGAGTACTGCACCAAAACAAAAGTTATAGCTGTTCAGATGCCTCTGGACTGAACTGTGATGCAGAATCATGCTTAACGCTTTGGCTACGACATTATGATCATCAAAGCTCTGTCTGCACTCTGATTCCATTTATCTTTTTCTTCATTCTCTGATTGTAAGGTCTTTGTCTTTGATATTTTTAGACCTCAGTTAATTTGATGACTGTTCTTTAGTGAAAAATTGACTTGCTGCCCGTTTCAGTGCTTTTCAACAAGCACTCCTCGACTTGTGGCCCCACCATTTCCACTCTGAGGAATTCCCAGCGCCAACTCTAGAGTCCTTCTTATTTATTCCAACTGACGTTCAAGATGAGTTCAAGTGTCAACTTGAAATCATTATAATACAATCTATTTCCCTCTTTAAATCCAAAGCAACGATTAACAAAGCTGTTTATAAGCAATTAAAGCAATGAAATAATTAAAAATGGTAAATATTTCAAGACTGTCACATTTGATTTGCTATGTTTAGACTGAGTTTAAGAATTGGTCTACTGTATCTTGCATACATTATTCTGATTCTGTTTTGTTACTCTGCTAACTTTCTGCTTAACAGACTAAAAACTATACAGCCAGCAACAAGAAATAGCGGCCACACTACTATCAGCTTACTGTGGCTCACCTAGCCAAGACAAAGTTTTCTATGGAATGCTGTCCACTTGCTGACTATCTTGACCCCTAGACAGCAATGTCCTTTCCAAGACGTCTGGCTATCTTTTTGAAACAGGAGAGGCCTATACAGCCAAACCTGAAATTCACTATAATGTTTTCAAAAACAGATAAAATAAGCCAAAAATTGTACAAGTAGCATTTGGCTCAGTGTGGCTTTTCAGGTTGTTCTGGCTACAGCTTATGCGCATATCTCCACAAAGAGATTTATCAAAGGGCCGTATTTTTCCATGTAAACAGACAAGCGTCGTCTGTTTCCTGTTCCTTTTCCAAACTGTGAACTGTCGCCTCCTTCTTTATGAAGTCTCTGGCCAAAGGCAAGTAGTGAAATAAGGCCCAGCAGTGCGTCTTACATTTCTTTGTTGTCAGTGTTAACATTTCTGTTTTTTTTTTTTGTTGTTGTTTTTGTTGTTTGTTTTTTTTTTTTTTTTTTATGAATGGGTATTTATGAGATTATCTAGTATGCTTTTTAAATTAATTCATCATGCTTTCAGGAAATTCTGTATATTTTGGCCTTTTTAGGCAGTTATAGTTCTGCTCTTGAACACAAAGCTGTTGAAGAGACTCCTCTTCTCCTTTCTGGTGACCACTTTACCTTAACAGTGACTTAACTTATGGTTTACACCTTTTTTAAATACACACTAAAATATGAGCAGGGAGAAACGAAGTACATGTGTTCTCCAGGAGAAAACCTCATGTGAAACCTCTTGCCTTTCCTCCAGTCTTTTGTTGGGTGTAACACTGTGATCTGTGGCCCCTTCAAAGCTTCAGATTCATTCGCCTACAATGATTACAATAGACACATCTCATTGACACGTCCATGCAGAGCCGGTTTTCTATTCTAGTCATGAGAAAGCCTACATTTACCTTCCTTTACTCCAACCAATTCCCAGAACAGGATCTGTATTGTTGACCTCATAAGGAAGTGACTGTATTACAATACAATACTCAGGGAAAACAGTCTCCCACTAGTACATTACAGTGTAGTTTCTCTTTCGGGATCTTTCCGTTTGAATCATTCAACTTAATTTGTGCTGTTTCTGCATTGGTTTTGTAATGCATATCAACTCATATTTAAAGCAGAGCTGGTAGTTTACAATCAGTTTTCTTTTTCGTTATATTCTTTTCCATTATGTTGGCTCACAGTGAAAACTGTAAATTGTGCTGTTAAGAGATGATGGTTGTGATTATATGATGTTAAAAGAAGTTTGTGATGACGGAAATAAAAGATATTGTTGACCCTGGACATTTGAAGCACTGTACAGAACAATAGCCCTGACGTCAGCGTAGTTAGTGCTTTTGCTAAATATAGGATAGAGTTTAACACTGTTAATCACATTCCTGTTCAGTTCTAAGAGAAACTGCCTTAATGTGCCTCATTAATATTAATAAGTGTGGCTGAACAAAACTGCTTTATCAGTTGTAATGGTCTGCAGATTCCACAGCGTAATCTGTTCTAAACAGAAGTTACGTCCTGGAAGAACTACCTTCGTCACCTGTTCTGTCATATGTTCCTGCTGTACGATGCCTTGTTGGCCTTTAGGTGTGGTGACAGATCAGAATGCCTGGCAGTAATGGGATTTCTTGTTGGAGCACCTTTTTGAACAGGATTTATAGCTTAATGCAACAATGGATACAATGAGAGGTTCCTTATACGTATGCTCACTTGCACGCCTTGAACGTTTCCAAAGCAGCAAATATATTATCTGTACAATGTGCTTTTGAGTATACAAACGGATGCAAACTATTTAATTTGCATTGTTGATACTGCATTGCGATGGAACACAGTGGAGAGCTTTATAGGTTCTTACTGAAGGACGTATTATGGGGTGATTTTTGTATGAACACATTTATCTTCCTCTATAAGATGCAGTTAATATATATATATATATTGTACAACACATTTTTTTTCCAATGGAAGACCATATTCATGATGGCGTTTGCCATCAAATGTGTCCAGTCTAAATTAACATAGTGGGATAATATGTAGAATATCAATGTTCTCTGGCTGTCTCACTTCTTCATATAGTATGTGTCCTTTGTATTTTAATGTTGAATAGCTGCCAGGTTATACAGTGTATGGGCTTTTAAAGAAAGGAGGAGCATATAAATGATGTTTTATTCTGTCTTCAGTAATAAATCTTTACTAAAATGCTAAATAGTTTATTACTTATGTGAGGGTACGTAAACACATACAGTATGAAGAGTAAGCATCAAGTAGTAATATGTGGGCCTGTATTCATAACAAATTCTGCAGAGTACAGTGCTGTTTTTTATAGCCATGACTGAATCCTGCCAGTCTGAGGTTTCTGAGAAGGCAAGACTGGTTTGTGTTTGAATGATACGCACACTTTTAAAGGTGACTTTTAACAATCTTGCTGTGCGCCGTGTTTCTTCCTAAAACATTAAAGCAAAACACATTGGTTGTTTAATAGGGATGCGAGAAAAAAAACAATCATGATAATTTACACAGCAATAACACACAGACACCACATATGGATATTGTATTATTTATGTTTAAAGTTAGCTGTTTATGGCACTGTCAGTCAGTTTGTCTGCTTGATAATCCCATTATGCCTAAATAAAATTGACTGAAGGGAGATGGACAGGCTGCAAAATTGATCTCATTAAATAAAACACATGTTGACCAAATTTGCAGTTGAAAATGTAATGGATCACAATATAACTGCAATATATGTATCTCCATTTCATGAGGAATGGACCAATAGAAATACTCAAACTAGCACAGAAAAACCTCTAGTTCCATTGAATTACATTAAAAGAAAAAAACAAAGTCCAAAAGAGTCCAAAGAGTTTTTGGTCTCTCCTGTAAAGTTAGCGTTTTTTTCTTTGGACAGTGACGATATGTTATCACAGTACTCACTGCAATATTTTAAAATTCACAGAAATCTTGTATTGTGACTTCAGTATTTTATTGCGGGACATTTAGGTGATTTTCAACCCCATCATTCAAGAAAAAGCCTGTATCGGATTGATACCGGCAGATACTCAAGGTTGAGGTATCGGTATCAGTATCTGTCATGAAGAAGTGGCATTGAGCCGCCCCTAGACTCTGAAATACTTGAATTAAAGCAGAGAGTCTAGAGGAAAAGGACTTCCAGGGTATATTTTTCCACCAGGATCATCTTTAATGACTTTAATGTTTAGAATAGAAGAGATTTGGAATCACAACAATATAAAGATGATCTTTTCTGCCTCCTAGATTCACGAGATGAAGTCCTACATTGGAGTAATCTGAAAAGACTAAAAAGGCTTGAAAAACTCCCCCCCCACTTTCCTAAGCTAATTTGTGTACTGTGGTTTGGCCTCATGTTAAGATCCAGTCTTTGCCACTAAGCTGTGTTTATGTGTGAATGTGCATGTGTGCATGACTTTCATATTGCTGTGGCAACCAGATGCGATGTATCCCCTCCCCCTCAGGTGGGACTTTCTCCACAGAGGATAGAGAATAGAACAGTCACTCCCGCCTCCTCTCCTCTCCGCTCCTCTCCTCTTTCTCTCCTTACGTAGCAAGCCCTAACCTGCTCCAACCGAGGCAGCGTGAGAGGCTGAAAGGAAGAAAGACAAGCCCGTGCTCATTTCAACACTCAGGGATCTTCACTTAAGGTAAGACTCTCTTCCGCCTATTGTCTGTCCTTTTTTTTTCTTACCTGAAATCACTTTACACAGAACTCAGGTTTCCTCAGGTTTGTTTTAACCTCCTCTCTGGACCACAGACAGACATGATATCAGTCAGTCTGAAGGAAGTAGAGAATCTCTGTCTGGTTAATAGTGTCAAACAACACAGGGCCTTTGGAAAGCTGGATAAAACTATGGTGTCTTAAAAAATCCTTGGATCTGTGGATTAAATGGCCTTCATAAAGCCAACCTGCTGAGAGATATCTGATTAATATTAAGCTAAGTCTGGCATATTGACATCATAAAATAATGATGCTCATTAATATGTCCCTATTAAGTGCGCAAATCATCCTGTGTTTCCACCCCATGAGTTCCTACAGCGTTCTCCCCAGGTTCCTCTAGCTCCATCTCTCCAGGAAGTGTCCGTCACCAGGTGTGTCCATAACTTCTGTTCAGTGCTTCTCAGAGAGTGAGAAACAATAATAGATAGAAAGTTAATGAAAGAGAGAGGGGAAGAGATCCAATGAACCGTAACTCTAGTGGTTCAGGAGGACAGCCTAAAAGGACAAAGTGCTCTTTATTCTAACAGTGCTTTGGGCTCTCTTCTCCCCACATACTTCAGTAGACGTCTAGTGGGATAGTTGAGTATCATGTTTCAGAGTCACACACCCTGATTCTGGTTGGGTCAAATATGAAGACAATGTAAAGCTGATGTTTGCCTATATGATGATGTTGAGGTTGGGTATATAGGTCTTGGGTTAAACCCTATGCTTAGCACCAGGCCATAGACCATAAAAGGTAATTTAGTTTCTACACATAACATACAGAGTCTACTGAAGTCTAGTACTAAAGTTATTTAGTACTGAGATTCCGGCTCTTCGTTTGTGACTGGATTGTTAACAGATCGCTAAACTAGATCAACAGCTAGTCAAGTGTGATTTAAAGGTGGACTGTTGATGTTGGTGGCTTGCAGTCTCTGCACATGCGTACATCAAGGCATCATTAGAGGGAAGCATGTCGCAGCAGCAAAAACTCCTGAGATTACAGCGTTCCCCCATGATCATGTGATTACTTCAGTGCTAGGTAAACATTGACATAACTACTACCTGCTCATAACAGTCTCAGTCTGTTTTGTAAAGTGATGTTTGGATGACTTTATGATATCTGATATTTGTCCGCAAGTAGTTTATTGTGTCATAAGCCTCCTCATTCCAAACATCCCGTATACTGGACATTTTTTGGCTCGGGTATTGTAGCTAGAAGTAGAAGCAGGTATGTCACCACACTCACTTTTTGTGTTTCTACAGAACTCAGTCTCTTCAATAGAAAATTCAATAGAATGTTTTTTTGGTTATTGTGTTATAAAAACATGACAGTTGACACTCTAAGACAATTTTATATAATTCTAACAATACTTATGTATGTCTTTTTAGAAGGTCCCTCTTTTGGAAGGTCAAAAACATATTTATAGATATTTATTTTTACATACACAAATTTTGATATAAAGTTTAACGCTCAAAGTTAAAAAAAAAATATTTGTCTCCTTATTTTAGTGTTATTATCATTTTAATTAACTGTGTGAAGTATGAGAAATTAAAAATGTTGGGGAAAAAAACATTATTTTGACCATATAGATAAACATATTAAGATTACTCTTTTATAACATCTAGAACATAAGTAATTATTATAACATGAATCATAATATTAAGAAATAAGTATTTAATTTTATATAATATATCTAAATATTTTTTTTTTTAAAAATTATGTTGATGAAGTCACTTTTTTCAATATTCAACATGCAGCACTTTGTATGCTGAAAGTCAGAGACTGTCTTTATATTTATTTAACTTTCAGCCAAAATGTCTATTATGTACAAGTCACATTATCTCAACATGTATGTAGATCATTTTGCCTGTTCTAAGAAATCTAATTAAAACAAGCAAAATGATCAGAGAATATAGTGAGATTATTAGACTGACTAAAAAAACTTACAGCAGGTACAACTGTCTAGAAAAAATGTTATTGTATATTAATCTTATAATTGCACAATGAAACATTTTCAGATATATATACACTACATCTAAGATAAACTCATATACCAAGCTTCCATTTTTGCAGTGTAGAGGTTGGTCAGAAGTTGGTTTTCTGTTTCTCATGATCCAAGTAATCCTGAACACAATCAGAGATGTGAACGCCTGGACCTTGGGGGATTGCAGTCTGGGGATTTTCAGTCCATTGTTCTAATAATACTACTAATAATTAAAATAATATATGATACTTATAATGTGTTTCAAGACACATTTGAGGGACAGAAGCATTTTTTGTTTAATTTCCAGATTGTTCCAGATTTTTGGCGTTTATTCTCAGTTACAGCTTCTTGACAGCCAGGAATCCTTTCAGATCCGTTGTGTTGAGTTGTCTTTTCACAGTGGAATCAAACACCTGTTGCTGTTTTTTTTATTATTGAAAGGAAAAGGCTAGCTTGATTTACTTCTCTCTCTCTCAAAGATGAAAAGTAATTATTATGGCTGCAGCTATCGATTATTTTAGTAATCAAGTATTCTATCGATTAATCGAGTAATCATATAAAATATATATTTTATTTTAAATAAAGAGCAATAGTAAATATAAGATAAAATAATATAGGCTTTTTAACATTTTATTGCTTAAATTGCATATAGTACAGTTTTAAAGAAAATATTTTAATTATTACTATTATTGAAATGTATTACTAAATGTATTACTATTGTGTGTCGCTTCGCTCTGTGGACTGAACGTGTAGACTGAACTGCTTTCTGCTCAGATGCTAAAACACTGATGTGGAGCTCGGCTAGGAGTTACCTTAAAACTCAGACTCGCTATCAGTTTACTTAAAAAGCTCAGTCGCTTGCTTTCTGAAGTTAGCTTCTTATTTGAAGACCTCGTTCCACCTTAAATAGTATAGAAGTTACATTCCGGCGCCTCTAACTGCTGCGTCATTTAAGGTGGAACAGCGGAATTTACATACGAAGATAACTTCAGCCTCGTCTTTCTTCAGATTGGCGCTCAATAACGGCTTCATCGGCTAGTTCGGTTTTACAGTAGACTGTGGACACCGTGTATGGTTTTCTCTGACCGTCTCTTCTCTTCTCCTCTCCTTATTCTCTCTCTCTCTCTCTCCTTGTTCTTTCTCTCTCCTTATTCTCTCTCTCTCTCTCTCTCCTAATTCTCTCTCTCTCTCTCTCTCTCCTAATTCTCTCTCTCCTAATTCTCTCTCTCTCTCTCTCTCTCTCTCTCTCTCTCTCTCCTTGTTCTTTCTCTCTCCTTATTCTCTCTCTCTCTCTCTCTCCTAATTCTCTCTCTCTCTCTCTCTCTCTCCTAATTCTCTCTCTCCTAATTCTCTCTCTCTCTCTCTCTCCTAATTCTCTCTCTCCTAATTCTCTCTCTCCTTATTCTCTCTCTCTCTCTCTCTCTCTCTCTCTCCTTATTCTCTCTCTCTCTCTCCTAATTCTCTCTCTCTCCTTGTTCTCTCTCTCTCCTTATTCTCTCTCTCCTAATTCTCTCTCTCTCTCTCTCTCCTAATTCTCTCTCTCTCTCCTAATTCTCTCTCTCCTTATTCTCTCTCTCTCTCTCTCCTTGTTCTCTCTCTCTCCTTATTCTCTCTCTCTCTCCTTGTTCTCTCTCTCCTTATTCTCTATCTCTCTCTCTCCCCCCCTTGTTCTCTCTCTCTCCTTATTCTCTCTCTCTCTCTCCTTGTTCTCTCTCTCTCTCTCTCTCTCTCTCTCTCCCCTTGTTCTCTCTCTCTCCTTATTCTCTCTCTCTCTCTCTCCTTGTTCTCTCTCTCTCCTTATTCTCTCTCTCCTTATTCTCTCTCTCTCTCCTTGTTCTCTCTCTCCTTATTCTCTCTCTCTCTCTCTCCTTATTCTCTCTCTCTCTCTCTGTCTCCTTGTTCTCTCTCTCGCTCCTTATTCTCTCTCTCTCTCCTTATTCTCTCTCTCTCTCTCTCTTTATTTTCTCTCTCTCTCTCTCCTTATTCTCTCTCTCTCTCTCTCTCTCTCTCTCTCTCTCTCTCTCTCTCTCTCTCTCTGTCTCCTTGTTCTCTCTCTCGCTCCTTATTCTCTCTCTCTCTCCTTATTCTCTCTCTCTCTCTCTCTCTCTTTATTTTCTCTCTCTCTCTCTCCTTATTCTCTCTCTCTCTCTCTCTCTCTCTCTCTCTCTCTCTCTCTCTCTCTCTCTCTCTCTCTCTCTCTCTTTTTTTCAATCCGCGCCATCAAATCACGTCTTCTTCGCGTCACCTGGCAACACCATAAGCGCGCGCTGTGCAACAGTAAAAGTCACCCGTGCGAAACAGCGCGCTGTATATTATTGTATGTATTAAACGAATCTTCGAGGCAAAGAATTTGCTTCGATGATTTTTTGTAATCGACTTCCTCGAGGAATCGTTCCAGCCCTACTAATTATATTGTTTATCTGACAGTTTTGGTGGTCCACCAGTTCTTACATGTTTGTTAGGAATCTTATTTTCTCTATAGCTTTTAAAAATAAGGGGAAGAGGAATATTAATATTCATTCATTAAAATGATGTGTGTATTGTATTTCTAACATTATGCGGTTAAAATTGTACCAGAACACCAAACTGTACACCAATATTACATTTATGTCCTCCCGCACCCAACCATTTTCACAACTCCACAAAGCTTTCCACAGAGCTCACAGCCCTGAACAAGCTGAGATGTTGACCTGCAGCACATTAAACAGACTGAGAAGTAGAGTGTGGTCAGAGTCATGACCATGCTTAATAGTGACCTTTTGTTCAGTAGACTGACAGCGTGATACTCGGTATCTGTGTGGGACGTGATATTCAGTAACAGCATTTAAATTTGCTTCTAGAAAAACCACAGTGTTTGATATTTATTTTGTATGCGTGCAAAAGCTCTGCTGATGACATGGGCCATTATGCTGGTGTAGTGCTGGTCAGTTAGTATGGCCATGCTTGATGACCAGTATACCAATGTACACAACAGGACATGCGCTGGTTTTGCTGGTGATTAGCCAGGCTAGTCTGAGCTGCTTTTTCTAGACATTCTTGGTTTTTTGTTTTGTGTGTGTGTGTGTGTGTGTGTGTGTTTATTTTTGTGTTATATAATCACACTAAAGTTAGAATGCTGGCAAGTTCTTTGTCATCATAATCAGGGACATGGGAACTGGCTGTGCCAAGGGTGCTGCGGCACCTCCAGATTTCACGACTGAAACTAACAATAATATCATCAGCAAGTCAAGATCCATGCGTCCATTTTAGGGTGGACTTTGTATTTTTATGTTCGATTTATATATTTTCAAAACCTGCATTAACTGTTTAACACTGAATCACTTCCCTCGAAACACAAGCAGTTTGAGAGAGGGAAAGTGTAGGTAGAGTTAAATGTCAGATCACAAGAGCAGCTTATCATCATATTGACCATTATTTTTGTAAACTAAAAAAATTATTGAACATAATGAAATTTTCGATCAGTGTGCTTTCTCGTGTCTGGTCACTCAATTAATTTTCATAAAGTTTGTTCTGAAAGGAAGAGGAGAGGACATGTGTCAGAGGCCTGAGATGTAGTTATATGTATGTACTGTTCTCTCTTGCCTCAATATATGCAAAATATAAGATCAAATGAGAAAGTGACATTATTCACACCACGTCATGATCCCACTTGCTTGTGTTTTGAAATATGGTGTGTTTAATGAGCTACAATAACGTAGTCCAGCACAGTAGCATTTAAATATTAACGCTACTGGTTTAAGAATATTACAAGACTGCTTGATTATTTTAACTCTTTCAGCAGTCTCTGTTAGAAATATTAAATACAGTCGTAGGCTCAAGTTTGGGTGCTGCTGTAAAATAACATTGTCATTTAGAAAATCAAGTTAACATCCTCTACAGAAAACACACTTCTGCATAATTAAATGCATGATTACTGCTTATTTGCTGAATTAAAGCTGCTGGTGTCAAAGGTCATTTTTAACATTTTTTTTGCATACCTGATTCGATACGATCCCCATATCAACAGTGCTCAGAACAAAATGATCTCTTTACAGTGAGAAATCGGCGCAGCAACTTTAGTGGCTGTAAACTTTTTATACTCCACTTTCCCGCATCTCTGATGTCGACTAAATAAAGAATGAGGGGTTTCGAGGGTTCTCTAGCTCACCTGTTTTGCAAGGCTATTGGTCCGATGTATTCAACTGACTTTCGAGAGCTCTTAAAGTACAGTTGAACTTGGACCCAATAACTGTAATCTGTGGATATTCTACAACACTGCCTGCTCTTCCATATCCTGTACAACAAGTGGTGATGGCCGGGATGGTTGTGGCCAAAAAGTTGAATCTTCTTTTGGAAATTGACTTCTTTTAAATGCTGGCTGTCCAAGATGCTCAATTTTGCTTCAATGGAACATTTACACACTCGTGGCCAGGGTGCACAAGACTCTCTCAACCTAACCTGAAAACCTATATTGGATTACTACAAGGGACACTGATGTGAGCTGATTTTTTTTATGTTGTTGGTTGGGAGTTTGAGATTTGAACTGGGGTTTGTTAACTAACATAAAATAAAAAATATATATTTTCAAAGTGATGGGCAAGTCTTTCATTAGTTTCTGATTGAAACATATACGGAATCCACCAATTACTCAATAATGTGTATCTTCATAACCTCATAACTCCAGATATGAGCCACATATGATCTCAGGGGACTGAAATGATGGACTTTGGGAAACATTTGAACTGCATTTCTGCACTCTATTTGCACAAAGGTAGAGAAACATGTAGAGGAAGATTGAACTGGACAAGTTTTGGAAACCAGATTAACAGGTTGCATACAGAAATGTGACATGTGCAAAACGTTTTTGTAGTGTTTATTTTTTCCAGCCTATTAAACGTGGCAAATAAACATAAATAAGGCACTAAATTTTGGCCAAATACAAGCATTTTCCAGTAAACGCTCTTGTCATCCCACAAACAAAGGTACATTTTTGCATATCTATAATACATTTTGGTTTCACTGTAGCAGGTATTTACCTGGTTAGACAGGTTTACACCAGTGCTTTGCATGATTTGGTCAGGCAGCGTAGACATAATACACAGGACAATAAAGCCATTGATGGACATAATGCTTGTAAAGGTAAAGTTGCCTGTCTTCTCCTCGTTTACTCCCTATTTTATTGTGGGCTATGATAATGCGCAACCAGTGTTTAATTTGTGCCGGAACAAGATCCGGCACCTCTCATATTTCAGGTACCTGTGTTCCAGAACTTATTTATGTGGATCCACCACCTCTTTGACATGTTTTTTTTTTTTTTGTAGGACACCAAAAGCTATTTGTCCAGTGGCATCTCTGAGATTTTATGGTTGCAGCTCCTTACTGCATTCATTAAAGCTAGGATTATTTTATTGCATAGAATGCTACTATGTTAGATGGACACTTGAAGCACTGTTGTGTCTATGCGTTCCAGGACCTTTTCCATCACTGCACTTGCTGGATCACCCCACCTTTAGTGTTCCATTACCTGATGTTTTACAAATTAAACACTGTGCGCAACCTAAAAATCTCAGCTAAGTGTCTGAGCTCGTATAATCCATATGCAATCTGATATGGAAACTGAAATAAGTACCAAAGTGGGATTCTACAAGAAAAAAACTGAACAACACTAACACAAAGCTACAGTGCAGTGTGTACATCTCTGTCCATTCAGTGTATGTGTGAATGCATGATTCCCAGCAAAAAAAATGGCATAACATGAAGCGTTTTATGGTCTTAACAACAAATTATTAAAGAAACAGATTAGGTGGTTTGGTGTTGGAAACTTTTCTTTTTACTTTCTTTAAATAGTGACGTTTTGTGGGTAAAACCTGCAGACAGTCTTTTACAGAAAGAATATTGTTCCACTCAGCACTGACTTCTTCAAACAGCTGAAAAACGTTGGCAAGTTTATGTTTATGTGACAAAACAATCAGTAAGGATCATTGAACTGTTGCACAAATTCCTTTTGCACTCAACATGATTTACTAATAACTAAATACTACTAATAACTAATAATGAAAACTACTACCACTAATAAAAATCCAGTACTTATTCACATTGTGTGCAAATTTGAACAAATAAAGAAATTGTGCACTAAAATTAGCAGAAAAAGGATGTTAACTTATGTTCTCTTAGAAAATAAACTAAACTTGTAATTTGACCGGGGAGTTCAAATGTTTGCATATGACTGTAATGCAGATTGTACAGTTGAGACCTAAACATCAAATCAGATTCTCTTTAAGGCTGTGCGTGTTGTGTAAATATGTAAAAACTGTTTGATGTTTTTTCTCCAGACTTCTCCTGCTAGTTTTTTCAGTTTTGACCAAAAATATCTGCGTAGTGTAGTTTTAAGTTTACTTATGTTCATGTTTAAGCTAGTTATATATTGAGCCGGAAATTCCTGATATCATGGCTTTTGTCCATAAAGAGGGAGGCTATGTTCCGTGAAACCTGTGTTTTGCATTAATCTCAATTTCAGTGAAATAAGTTTCCACAGCGATGGTAACTGCGACACTTATTTCCTGCAGTGTCACCATTTCTAGCCGATTCAAAAAACACCGCCTGAACTTTGGAGTTCAGCAGTAAACTGACTGCTTTACCTGCATCAGTGAGAATTCTCCACTGAAAACTTTTTTAGTTCAAATCTAGGCCGAGACTAGACTAGACTATACTCAGAAAACTGGACCTACTACATATATTTGCCTCTAAGGCTGGTGATTTGCTCTTGTGTTCTCATTTGTTTGTCTTCATCTGTTTCAGGTACAGCAGACAACCTGAAGATGGGTTGCTTTGGATTTTTGAAAACGATGATGTTCCTTTTCAACGGCATCATCTTTGTAAGTGGTTTTGCTGTTTTACGATAAAAGGTAACACAGTGGATGTGGGGTATGAAACTGGATCCATGCTGAGGTGGTTAAACTTAAGTGTTTACATTTCCAGGCAAAAAAACAGACCAAGCTTAAAATGGCAAAACATTAACCTTTTAATGGTCTTAACAACAAATCATTAAACAAACACATAAAGTGACTCACCACTTCAAATAGTGGTGTTTGTGTTTAATATGAGACTAAATCTTCTCTAGAGGCTTTAAATAGGGACTCCAACCAAAACAATCAGTGACAAAAAATATTATACTTTGAACTTGGCACATTGTTTTTGCCTGGCAGTGTAGTAACTAAGAAACACTTTTATATATTTCAATTATAATATTTATTATTTATATATTTTTTATTTATATAGTTTTTCAATTATAATAGTTATAATTGGAACTACAATGTCATGTTGTATAACCAGAAGAGCGCTAAACTGTTTTTGTAAACTGATTCATAAAATGATCAAAAAATAAACAGACTGAGGAAGGAATCTTTAGTACCTTTAGTTTCTTTATTTCCTTTAACATATGCTTAGCAGCACTGACTTTTAAGCAGTGGCTACAAAACATTTAGAATGACTCCTTAATCTTTTTGACCTTAACAACTGTAGCCAGTTGCATCCATCCACCTTCAGCTCCAACACTTCCAGCTCCCTGCACCTCTGTTCAGAGGTGGATTAAACTTTATTTATTTCTCATTAAATAAGGTAAAGCATTTTTAGAGACACTATTTGTTAACAGTTTTTTTATCACTAATAGTAAATTAATAAATCAGTAAATTAGCCTGATCAGCTGATTGTTCACAGCCAATCTCTCCAGCTCGCCCACAACACAAACTTCCTGTTAGTTCACGATCATTTAGGCTAAATCTTAAACGACTCCCTATTGCTTGTGTAATGCGCTACATAGGTCTTACAACAATGACTCCGGAACATAAATAGTGTATAATAAATCTAACAAAGAGACATTTGATATTTACCCACAGGTTTCCTACAGGACATACTGTACTATTTAGAAATCCAATTTTCATCATTTACATCGTGCATTGCGTATTTAGTAAGGAGTCGTTTGGGAGTCATAGTGGGTTTTTGTTTTTTTGGTTGTTTTTTTTATTGCATTGCCTCCTTGCATAAAACACACTGTATGGTAGTTAATAAGCCTCTTGCCCACTGTGTGAGTGCAGAACCTTTAAAGAAACAAAGAGCTCTGAAGAACAAAACAGCATTTATTCATCTGCAGAGCTACCTCACATACTAACAGCTCACACACCCAAGAGATTTGACTTCATATATGCCCATTTTACATAAAGCAGTATGTAGGATCTTTACTTCTCCATGCAAATGTCTTACACTCATTTTCAACACCACATCTCCACAAGGGCTACGGCCTTCCTGCTTTGACTAACGCTTGTGGTGATAGAGTGAAGAGTGATGGGATGCTCTATGCTATGTCTGCTGGTCTAAAGACCATCTATATCTATAGCACATTTACAATCTTGCAGTGCATAACAGTAGTTTGTGTACAATGTACCATCGTCCTATTCAGTGTACTGCATGCAACACAAATGCAGAGTTGCCCAGAACTTGCATATCGATGCATACCATTTACTTAAGAACTCATTTGAAAAGGATTTGACTGGCTGATTCACACAGGATAAAGTACCTGTACAGTTTCCTTAGAGCACCATAGACAGCCACAACACGGATATGCACGTCAGTATTACATGACACTCATCATACTCCATAACAATAATAACACAGTGCATGGCTGTGTTCTAAATCCCTGACGCCTTATTAGAGAAATAGTTAATGAAGTGTGGTAGCAGTTCTCTTTTAGTGTTTTTTAGATCTTTTAGTTGGTCCACAGTCCATAGTCATTCACTGTATCGCACATGCTGTGTAGCTAATAGTGTCTAAATAGATAAGTGAACCTTACAGATTTTGTTATTACTTTAGGGCTGAACAGGGCTGCTATTACTGAAACCGTTCTGAGTAAACTGAATTTTAATAATTCTGTTGTTTACTCTATATGTATTCTCTCAAAGCTGGCCGGAGCCGGTATCCTAGCTGTGGGGATCTGGGTGAAGGTGGACAACGGCTCTATCCTGAATTTTCTGCAGAACCTGGATGGTGCATCGTCTGATCTAAAGCAGGTGCTGAACGTGGGCTACCTGCTGATTGCACTTGGCTCGGTGCTGCTGCTGATTGGTTTCCTGGGCTGCTGCGGTGCAGTGCGGGAGAGCAAGTGCATGCTGCTGACGGTAGGTTACCGCCAACACAACAAGCAATAACACATCACTGCTGGACAAAGCAGTTCCCCTTTCAGACGTTCAGACAGGTTTCTGCAATCTTCTCTGTCCTTTAACTCATTTTAATCATAAACCCTCCTAAAGATAAAAACTTCTTATTAAACCAGTTACTCTTCTTGGTATAAGCTAACAATGTCTACACTAACAATATTCAAAAATGTGCTGATTATAGGATAGGACTTTGGTAAGCACATATTTTGTATCTACAGAATATGCAGGTTCTAACTTCGCCAGGACTAGTTTTCACAATATAATTAACGATCAAAAACTTATGTGAACATGTCACTGTGAAGTACTGAAATCTGACTGGTGGTTCTTGCATGTTAACTAGCACATACCAGATGAAATTATGGTACAGGAGAGGGCCAGGTGTGGTTGGCAGACCCCAGCCAATTTACTGCCTGTAGAGGGCTGCATCTTAGCCACTTTTAAACCACCACTGAGAGAACTGACTCACCACTCAAAACCACTAGCACAAAACAGAACATGTGAGAGGAGTAGAGCAGCAGACGTTTCCTGTTTGACGGAACTTTCCCCGTTGCACTGTGCATTGACTGCTAGCTGTAAATGTCTGCAGCGTTTATGGGATTTGAACTCATGATCTCCTGATGGTAGAGTAGCTGCTTAGCCTATTGATATCATTAATAAGCATTTCCATAATAAGCCTACAACAAAATGTTTACCACACTGTAAAAATTTTATTTAAGCAACCCGACTGGCCAGCAGTGCCATATCTTAGCCAGAAGTGGCCCATGTCTGCATAATAATGTGGGAAATACACAGAAGTACAGGGAAAATAACTTTTTGTTTTTCAATAAGTGTGAAAAACACATAAACATGTGATTCCATTCCTCTTCTTTGCCTCTTTTTCTAACCCTTTCATCTCACTATCTCTCTCTCCAGTTTTTCACCATTATTCTGATTGTCTTCATTGCTGAGGTGGCTGGGGCGATTGTGCTCCTAGTTTTTAAGGGACTGGTAAGTCAGTAAAATGCTCTTTTTAAGCATAGATGGCTGCTATAAAGCTTACACTGCTCAGGAACATGCATTAGGCATTCCACAGCAGCACGCTGTTTACAGCAATAATGCATGAAAATCTCAATTAAACATTATTTTTCATCTTTCAGATTCAAAATGTGATCAGTCAGGTGGGGGTCAAGATAGTGGAAGGCATCAAAAAGGACTATGGAGCTAATAAAGATGTCACTGGCCTATGGAATGTCACCATGGACACGGTAAAGTATCAGTATTATTATTATTATCTGCAGAGCATAATAGTGCAATTCAGATTTTTTTGTTGTCTGTTTTTTTTTAATCATATGATTTTGATCACTAATGTGTAGAGAAGCATACTGACACAGATTTCTACACAATGATGGTGATGGAATGTGTACAATGCAAATTTAACCAATTTAATTGCAGTCAAAAACAACAACAGTAAACCTTTAAGTTCTTATGTTTTTTTAATTTAATATGGATAATGATAAAGAAGTGTTAAATGTGGGCACTATTTCACCTTCAAACATCCTGCAAGTATCTTCCCACCAAGGATGTACATGGTATCTCAAAAAAAAAGGGTTGGCAGACAGTGATTCAGTTTTAAACACAAGCTGTGGGGGAAAGGGTGCGTCTTGAATGCCGCCATCTTGGATTGGGTAATGGGAGGCCTATTTGGGTGGTGTTGGTTGAATCATCTGAAGACATGTGCTATGTTCACCAGGAATGAGAACAATTTTAACACATTCTGCTTGCACATAATAAGAATTACTATAAACATGAAAACAAATAAAGTTACATTAACCTGAAGCACACCACTGTTGTTCTGGTCAAATCCTTTACCAGTTTCAAACACCTACCTTTTAAAGGTGAACCCAAGATGGTGGCATTTCAGATGCCGCAATCTTGGTAACATGAAGTTTCCCCTTTCCTTACAGTTTGTGTCTAAAACTGGATCACTGTCTGCCAAACCATTTTCAGTGTATTTGGGGTTTTCTTCATTTTTAAGCACCTCATGTATTTTAAGACATCAAAAAAGTATCAGGAAAGTATCTGTTAACACTTCTTTCTGTAAAAGGCTGGCTGCAGGTTTACCTACAAGACGTGAAGATTAAAAGAAATCAAAGGGTCACTTTATTTATTTAATTTTGTTGTTAAGACCATCAAAAGCTCAATATTTAGGTTTTGTATGGATGGTAGATTTTAGAGGCATTAAACGCTTCATATGTCTGGTTCCTTTCACCACAACAATCATTCATTAAGTAATTCATTCACATGAAATCAGAATCAATTAAATTATTTCTTATCAGTTTAATTTTGCAGATTTTTAAAAGCAAAGGTGGAATTCCTCTTGAAAATAGATAGTTCAATAAGGCAGCAGGCTACTCATCACAAACAGCTTAATCTGTACATCTGTTTAATTCTAGCAGTAATTTTGTCTCACCGCTTAACTAAGGCCTGATACACTCTGTGTTCTCTTATAGCTGAAGTGCTGTGGATTCAACAACTACACCGACTTCACAGGTTCACCTTTTAGTCAAAACAACACCTATCCAGTACAGTGCTGTAAGGCCACCCCATGCATGAGACTGAACGCCACAACTGCGGTAAAGCTTGATCATTTTTAACTGCACTTTGCATATTCACTACCAACATAATGATCCCTTTTAATTGAATGTTCTTAATCAGATACCTCTTATTGTCCAGTTTTCCTGCCATGTTGTACATCCTAATTATAGATTACTGCCCCCTAAACATGCAATAAAGCTAACATCACTTTTGTTTTACCATCTTCTAACATGGTTTTATTCTATTCCTTCCTAGAATGTTAGTGGGTGCTTCCCAGCACTGGTGAAACTGGTTGATGCAAATTCAATTGTCATCATAGGTGTGGCACTGGGGATTGCTGTTCTTGAGGTAACTTATCAGCTGACCTGTCTTTAAACTCTAAAAATTGCCTACTACATACTGCACGTGTGCTGACTGTGGTTTATTGCAGTATATAACCAACATGACTTTCTCCAATACACTCTAGTAAAGATACCTGACAAACCTTCAGCATCCAAAACTATACACTACTATACTGTACATGCTCTACCAATGAAAAGACTTCTAATAGTGGTATTAGACTACTGCTGCGTTCCACCTGGCTCAGAAGTGGGATATCAGAGCTCGGAATTGTAATTTTAAACTTTCAGCTTCACAGCGGAAAAAAATATGGATGCCTCCAGAAAAACAAGCATTGTTAGCATTAGTGATATGAGTGTCAACTTTAACATTCAAGATGTATATACCTTCTGAAAACACAAACTTTATAGTCTGTGTTATAGAATTGCGCTAATGACTTTGTCTGTATGTTAACTAAAGTAATCTAAAGTAAACAAAAACAGCAAGATGCATGCATAATTTATAAGTTTTCATTATTACTGTTTCTTGTAATTATATGCTTAATTGATATCTTAAAGAATTGAAGACTATGAACATGGCGAAACTTTTTAAAAGACTTCTTAAACAGGTTATTTAGTCATATTTGAGTTTTAAAAGGCATGCAGGAAAGATCCAGTCTTTTGTAAGTGGGGATGGGTTGAGGATGGGTTACAGTTAAAAAATTAAATAAAGTTAAAATTTGCAAGTATTTTATATAGTTCACCACCTACAGTGCACAATACAATCACCAGATCCAAAGGATCTGGAGAATTGTCTGTGTTTAAAGGGCAAAATCAAATACCACAAATGAATACACATATCTTTGACCCTTCAGACAGCACTGTGTTAAAAACAGGCATGTTTATGGTATTGATATCACCGCATGGGCTTGGATATACATCCACTCTACATCTGCGTCCACAAGTACAAGTTAAAACAGTGATAGGCACATGTCAACAGCCTCCTGATCTAACCTTTCAGATTGTTTATTGTTTATTAAGGGCCATCCAGATCATTACTATCATATAATTCAAATTCTAGAATCTGTCATGGGGTAGGTGTGGGGTATTAGCAGCTAACTTGCACATCTGTGAAGGTACCATTAATACTGAACAAGTTTTGGAGCAGCATATGCTCCTGTTTAGACAATGTCTTTTTTTATTGACACCCACACTGGTTTCAACATAATCACGCCACATAAAGCCAAATTCTGCATGTTCAATCAGAGACTGCAGGGGACTATTTTCAGTTCGCTGTAGGCCAAACAGAAAACCACTGCTTCTGTTCGGTTTATCAGCATTTCACAAACTGCCCCATTTTTTGGAATTGGGTTTGAATGGACTACATGGCCGGAGGGTGATTGTGTCTATTGTGTGTAAAGAGTGACACCTATAGGTTAGAGTGGAACTATAGAAGACACAGTATTTCGTAACTGCAGACTATTACACTAAATAATATGTCAAAAATATAAAAGCTTGTAACTCTAAATTCCCACCTCCATCTAGGGGGGAAACACTATCAACACTATCAACAGTAATAATCATCAATAGTAACAATGCACCACTTCCCTACTTCCTCTACAAGAACACACTTCTGCACATGCCTAATTTTATGTGTTACTTATTCTTCCAATATAATCAATTAGCCACAAATAAACAGTAAGTGTGCATTAAATGTGCAGAAGTCTGAAATCAATAAAACATGTCATTTGACTGGGATATTTTGCATATGACTGTATATCTGACTATTCAGCCTACAGCAGTTTAGCTCTGCCCATTTACTTATAGTTATAAAGTTATAAAGTTGTGTTTCAGCCTGGACTGCTTTTTGAATGAAAGAAAATACAAGACCACCAGTCAAAACAGAGGCTCCTCACATACACCAGTTATAAAAGTACAGTAACAAAAACGTATTATATAAAACTTAAAGGACCTCATTCTTGTGTGTTGCACGAGTATACAGCTTATACTGGTGCAGTACACAGTACACTGTACGCTGTTTCAAACATAGCCTGAGGCTGCCTTTGCACTTATATTTCTATCAGGCAAGATTTTTGTCAAAATAATGTCTGTTGTGTTTTGACTCTTAGCTTGCAGCGATGGCTGTCTCCATGACCCTGTATTGCAAGATAAAGGCGAAAAATTCCTGAAGTCCATGGAAAAGAAGATGTTTCCTGACATTTGAATTCAAAGTAAACTACTCAATGTTTTTTATCATTTAAAATTCATTTTCATTTATTAATAGAAAACATGTGCTCTATATATGACAAAAAGATTGTATATTCTATAAAGGATTTAATGTTTTATTTGTCACTTGAGAAATTGAAATTGAAAAATGTGATACCCAAAATGTGATACTTTGTAATTAGTTTGTAATATTCCCTTAACATTCTTATGTTTATGTTTACTTTGGTTATTTAGTAGATATTGTCACCAGCAAGTAGAAAGTACACAGACAATGTGAATGTATTCATAACCTATAAATTATCATATGATATCATATATCATATTTATAGTGATTGTCCTAGCTTGATGAAGTGCACATGTAATTAGAGTTGAAGAAACATTTCAAAGTGCAATAATAAATAAGAACTACCTTCACCACCCCCAGCTGGAAGGAATATGTTATAGCCTGTATGTTATTGTGAATAAAATGATATTTTTAATAACCTTTATTCATTAGCGTACCAAAGAATGTTACATGTATTTTTGTGCTGAATTCGAGGCAAGCCATAAACCGTTTAGTTACAGCTCAGACTATTTTAATCTATTAGTTATGGAGTGTATGTTTTATTAATATAAATAATAAAGGCATATTTCAATTGGCTGCGTTTCTCATTCATATTTGTTTGCTGGTGTGCTTAAATAAATACATGTGTTTGTTTGTATGTGTGTATACATTTTGAAATGAACTGTAATTTATTAGCATCAGCAAACATCAGCAATATAACAGTAGTCATATTGGCAGTCTTGGGCTAAATGTTATGGGATCAGGTCTTGTGAATGGAAGGTCGATGGTTTGATTCCCTGGACCAACAGCACACAACTGCACTACCTCCCTACTGCTCCCCGGGAGCCGTGGATAGGGCTGCCCACCGGACAAGTGTGCTCACTTCCCCATAGTTTATATATTCACTAGTGTGTGTATATGTGGGTATTTCACTGCATGGATGGGTTAATGCCGAGGTTGAATTCTGCTGTGTGCAAATACAAGAGGCAAATAGCTCTAATTCTAATTCTAACGCTAAAACATATCACTCACATGACTCACTGATGCACATATAGTTTTCCTTAAAAAACATAACTCTGTTTTAAATGAACATAGACTTTTAAATGCCACGTTTGGCTGGTAGGCTTTAATGGGACACACTTTAAATAGGAAGGATGCATACACATACATCTTAGACACGTTTTTCTTATCTTTTACATGCTAACGAATACTGTCCTCCCCCTTAATCCTGCTGCCCTTTGTCCACGTGTTAGATTTAATTGTAGTCCTGACAGATACTTTGTTGTTATAGACATACTTTTTCTAACAAGCACGTCTACAAGATGTTTTTTCTGTCTCTGTGCCTCCAGTTCCAGCAGTTTCTCTTTTTGCCCCTATCTTGGCCTTCTTTTTCATTCCTCCTCTTCATCATCTCTCCTCCCTTTCTGCTTACTTTCACTGTCTCTATTCATCATTTTCTCTCTCCTCCATCTCAGTTTCTCTCAACTGTTTAGCTTGTCCTTACAGGGACCTCCTCACATTATTCTGACTTTTTAAATTGAAAGAAAATAGCAGTTTGCTTGACAACAAAATCAGTGAGTCGATTCCAGGAGTTAGGTTTCCTTTTTGTGTAAAGTTTTTAAAAAACTGTGGATGTGTGATTTGTGAATGGGTATATTTTTCAGATGAGCTGTTCACTCTATAGTGATTTACCTCTCAGTCCGTGTGCGCGCGCTGAGGCGGGCAAACCTGAACACCAATATGAAGAATCGAGTGCAAAGCTTTTGGATTCGACTCTTGATTCTTCAATGCCTTGAAGCGAGGAATCGGTTCATTTTGTTCGACTCCGACTCGCAAATACGAGCGTAACTGTAGCAACGAACGCGTCGCTCTGTTTTCAGCCGTTGTTGGTGAGAAAGCGCCACCAACTGTCAACTCACCGGCCTCACATTCACATACTGTATAAGTAAATCATGTAAAAGGTTTTACTTTTATTGGGGAGAATGTATTCAGCGCGGAAATCTACTTTTAAAACAGCATAAAACACGGACGGACGTAATTAATGTAATTAGCGCACTTAGCTAGCTAACGCTAACCGGGATCACGTTAACATGCGTCTGCAGATCGCCACATATAATTCATAAAGCACAAATATATTTATCATACTTCATAGTAATGTCTACACAATGTACTTAAATTGACTTTAACGTTTGGCTTGCTAGTTTCGTGAAACATTTGATCCACATTACAAACTAAGTTAGTAAATATTTAGCTAGCTAGCTAACGTGGCAGCGAACTAACTGTGTAAAATAGCTAATATGCCTGTTCGCTAACTGTTAACAATAACTCTGATATTTTACTATGTTTCTGCCATTAAATATCCAATGCTGAGTTCCCATCAGGTCCTTGTGAAGCTGCTTTGTGGTTTTACTAGATGCTGAATACGGTTACTGGAGAAAATGGGTTGTTCACCATACAGGTTGCATGAGTCGATAAAGAACCTACTGATAGTGCTTTGTGCACTTATTCTTGTAAGTACTTTATTAAAGTTTAGAATTTCACCTTGATAAAATGTATCCATGATGCAATATCCATACCCCTCTAAAGGGATTTAAGAGCTAGTTAAAATGAACTGAAGGATGATATTATAATTACTGGCTAGTTCTCTTTAAAATATGTTAATACTCTTTAACAAATGAGAACCCTCTTTCTCTCTTTCAGATTAGTGGCTTGGTGCTAGTGGGCTTGGGTGCCTGGATCATTTATGGAGCCAGCACATTGTTGTATGCTCTGGGCCCATACTCAGCACAACTCAATATGAGCTACATCTGCTTTGGTATGGGAGCCATGCTCATTTTCACTAGCCTCACTGGAAGTTGTGGGGCCTGGAAAGAGAACCGCTGCTGCCTCATGCTGGTGTGACATTTTTTTTTGTTATGTATGTAATATCTTGCTCCATTTGTAATATTGTACTTTCCACATTCAGACATTACCAATATGTTTATTCGATTTCCAGTCAAAACAGCTACAAAATACAAAGAAACCTGGTATAGTACAAGCAAATGTTAACATATCATACAGTATCCTCTATCCTCTGGAAAACATGAATACTTTGTTTTGTTTTTGAAGCTTCTGTGCAGATGTCTGCTTTATTACTGACTTGGGAAAGTGAGTAATCTTTATTTAATGGTTGTGTAGAATAAAGGTGGTTTCTAACTATTACACAGGACTGTGCATACCATCAGTCCGACCCTCCCTAAAAAATCAGTGGGGTGGTGCAAAAATAAAAAGATGACAGGCATTGCCTGATGCCTTTGGATTTGTAAAACTGCACTAGCTTTAGTCAGGAAAATAGCTATAAATTTCCTTAACTGTCATAATGTTAATCAGTTCCCTTCGTGTCTTTATTTTCTTCATTCCACAGTTTTTCTTCATTCTGACAACTGTCTTTGTAGCAGAAGTGGTGGGAGCTATTTTTGTCTGGATTTACAGAGAATTGGTAAAAATGTGCTTCTTTTATATACACCTCTTATGATAAAGATATATTTGAAAAGAGTAGAGATGGCACTGCTGTGATAGTTGACAATATCTGTATCAGGCTGAGATCAGCAGAAATGCTATATATATATATATATATATATATATATATATATATATATATATATATATATATATAATTTTTTTGCTGTGATGTTTATTTCTTACTTACTTTTAGATTCTCATCTTAAGTGCTTTAGTCAAAAAATATCAGATACAATTTACACTTTATGTTCAAAGGTGGGTCTGATGTTGTGGCAGGCCAGTAAACATTCCCTACAAAAGCTGTATATGGGCCCAGCTGCTGCAGACCCCATCTCTGCAGCATGGAACACCATCATGATCAAAGTGAGAATGAAATTCAGAATGAGGCTCAGCGGAACAGTAATTTCCAGTAATTTTACCATAGAATGCTGTTTAGTAATCAATGTATATAGCTGCTTAGCACTTTGTATGATGAAAATTAAAATGAAAATTATTATTGTGTTTTATTTTCTCAGTTTAAATGCTGTGGTTTTGAGAACTCCACAGAGGATTTCACAAATTCAGCGTTTAGCCAGGCCACAGGACTTCTTTACCCCAAAACATGCTGCATTAAAAAGACGTTGCCGACCTGCGATGGGTTAAACCTGGCGCCTGGTGTCATTCAGCCTCAGGTAAAGCACATGATTTTTCTGCAGCTAGAAACTAACATCTAACAGTTAGATCTGCTTCATGCACCAGACAGTGTTGTTTGTAAATCTGCTTTTGTGGTTTCATTCATGATTTCGTAAAATATACATATTTGATTGGTGTACTCAATAAAATGGCCAGTGAAAGTAGGGGCAGGAGAGGGCAGTATGTAATATGCAGCTCAGTGAATATGGACTGAACCATCTCTATCTGATAGACATCCAAAAGCTATAAGACCGAAGATGTTAGAGGTAGTGGTGCAGGGCTGATTATTTAGACCTAGGGCTAGAAAACACACTTACTGCCCCCCAGTGACCATTTTTATAAATGGCATTTGACTTGCTGATTTGGCCAAGAAGCTGTGATGCCATATAATCAAGAAAATATAAAGCAAAATATAAAACAAAATGTAAAGCAAAAACATTTGACAATTACTAGTACCAAATATACACCTTAACAAAATGCAGTGTTTTTATGTTACACGTAACTTACCACAAAAAAAAAACATGACTGTAAGTGTAAATGTTGTGTCTGTGCTTACAGGGCTGCTATAAAAAGGTGATATTAGTAATCCGAGACAAAACCGCAGTTCTGGGAGCTGCAGCTGTCACCATCTTTGTAATTGAGGTTGGTCTGATTTTGATACAATCGTGTGCTTTTGTGCTAATGAATGTGTTATGCAACAAATGTAATATAGCATGTAGGTCTTGCAATCTGACTGTTACAATGTAGAATACACAGATGGATTACTGTCTGTTGATCTTCTGCTGGTTACTCTGCAAAAGTTTTGGGCACCTGTGAATTTTATATTTTAAAAAAAGTTAATTAATTGGGCATTAAGCATTTAAATCACTCATATTTATAGTAATGTGTTCTTATATCATAGTGATCTTTTCACTTTATAATGTCCAAACCTCTCCTGACAACAACTTAGTTTTACTTGTAGCTGTCAATTTTTATTTGAACAAATCTTTAAAACAGCAGTTTAAATTTATTTGAAAATTACTTGTTGTTTCATTTGTTTCTACAAAAATCCATATACTAGCCAAATAAATGGTTCAAACTGTGTGTGTGGCCTTTGACCTTTGCAAACCTTTGCAAACATACTGTGTATTTTGCTTTTTTGCCTTTGTTTCTTTGTTCCAGCTCGCTACTTTGATCCTCACTATTCTTCTCATTGTGAAGTTGCGCTTGACGCAGAGACAGAAGGCAGACGAGTACGAAGAGAGTTCAGAGTGCTCCCCAACCGTTCTTGAGTAGAGCATAAAACGTTCAGTTCCTTTCAAACATGGTGATTCATTTGATTTAGTTGTTGTGGTTAACTTGTTTCCATGAATTTATTTCTGAAGAGACTGATTATTCATTTATTGAATTAAAATAAATTGAATAAAATTGGGCAATTTTGGTTAATTGTGCAGTCAAGGTGTAATCTGTGCTGCCATCTTCTGGCAGAAGTCTAGGATACTCTTTTGTGTGAGTGGTATATATATATATATATATATATATATATATATATATATATATATATATATATATATATATATAAAACCTGGCATTAAACAAGCAGCAGCTGATATATGTGTGTATATAGTTTTACAGTTACAGTAGACCGTCTATTTCCCTGAGTACAAAAGCCCCCTTTTACTGTTTTTAGTAGTCAGGACCGCCACAGAGCAGGTATTATTTGTATGGTGGATCATTCTTAGCACTGACATGGTGGTGGCATGTTAGTGTGTTACAAGTGGGTCAGACACAGCATGTATTTGTAGAGCATGTATTTGTATTTGTATATGGTGGAGCTGACATTAAAACACAATGAATTGACAGACAAACATGTAGTCCAAACTTATTAACGGTTGATAATTACTGTTATGTTATATATATATATATATATATATATATATATATATATATATATATATATATATATATATATATATATATTATTATATGTTAACTGTAATCATAATATGTTAACACTGGTTTTCCTTTTTATGAAAGATTATCATGTTGGAGCTCGAGAGTTTGTTCCATCAATCAGTGATGATATATTAATGTTGATATATAAATACAATGCAATGTAACTCTTTTTTGGGAGAATGATTGTGATAAAAGTCTGGCATTGTAAAAAGGCGCAGTGCCCTAAAAACCCCTCTAGAATTGATGCCATTTAAAGGGGAATTCCACCAATTTTAAAGACGTAGAGATAATTGATTTAAGGTAAAAAACCAAGTCATTCAGAGTGGGTTGACATAAAATGGTTAACTTCTTTACAAATGTATAATGGTTGTGATGGGGTAGCACTGTCAACCACAAAAGTTGTGACAATGAATTTACTATTCAAAATCATAAGAAAACCTACATGTGTCTACTTGTTTTTAGATGCTTATATATAAAATAGTGGTAAATCAGTAAAGTACATGCACATGTACCCCTCCACCGGATTAAAAAAAATGTTTTAGGCTAAAAGCTTCTTGAAAAAATGCAGTGGCTGGCTTTACATGACTCTAAGGAAATGCCTGCCAAATACCTCGCAGCTTGGTAGTGTTGTGTGATGAGGGGAACCTAGCAAGTGGCTGGAATTTGCAGCGACCAAATTGGAGGAAACAAAAGAAAACCAAAACAAGGTCAAATTCATAACCATTTAATGCAATAAATAACTGTGATGTAGCGTTTAGAGTCATTAATGCTTGACATGTCTGTCTGTATCAGCATCACTTTGAACATCTCAGACATCTGAGTACATTTTTACCAAGCAACATATCACATCAAACCACTATGAATGACTGTTTACATTTTAACCATTTATTAATCATCATAATAAAAAACAACAAACATACAAACCCCATCTTAGACTGGTACAGTTGCTTGGCCTGACTAAATGGAATGTGCTACTTTATACCTGTGGGGTTCTGATCAAGCAGGTTCCTCAGATTTCTACTATTGTGTTGGTCTCACCGTGACTCACAGACATAAAAGGAGCAGGATTAGATAGTTTGAACGTTTCACTTCAGTTGAGTTTGAAATACAAACCAGACATTCAAAAACATGTTCTTGTTTATTGTAATACCTAAACACTGATACTGTTGAAGGTATTTTTGTAGGATGTTTAGGTTGTTAAAGAAACAAACCATGAAAAAGATTAATAGCCGAATTGTGGGTGTGTGCTGCTCAACGAAACCACAAAGACATTTCTATTTTTCATCATCTACAGCGACAGCACATTTCAAACAAGGAAACATTTTCTCAGATAAGAGAAAGAGTTCTTAATAATTAAAGCTTGCTGACATTGAACGGCCAAAAAGGCAAATTACTGCCCAAACCAATAAGTAAATGATTCAAGTGTGCCAGAGTAAGAAATGTCCTTTTAAAGAGGGTGGAAAATAGTTCTGGAAAATAGGCTGGGCGATAAAACGATAATGATAATTATCGCAAAAATATATGTGTGTGTGTGTGTTTCATTTATTTGAAATACAGTTGTGTAATGTTCTATAGCACATTTGTCTGATAGAAAATAAATCAGAGGATAAAAAGCAATTTGACAAAATTTTGAAATTTTGATATCTTCACTTCTCACTTAAAGTAAAAAGGCAATAGTGATTTGATTTATATCGTGATATATTTTGATATTGGCTGATATAAAAAATATTATTGTGATAAGATTTTTTCCCATATTGCCCAGTCCTAGCTGAAACAGAATGTTTGTTTACTAAATCACATATCCAAGAGAAAAAAATATACCTTTAGAGACTTCTTAAAAATCTCGGGGGTCATGGATTTTTTCTCTTTGCCTCTTTTCAATCAGTGGAGTTCACATGCATTTGAATTTACTATTTTGTTAAAACGTCGGACCAATTTCATATTAGCGGAGTATTATTATGATACCCATAACTATTCTACTTTATCTCTGCAACAAAAAACATTTTATGTATCTGTTAAAGATGTTTACTGTTTACTTTTTCTGTATAGCCTGAGATTTTTGATTCTTAAAGATGACACATTCTGTCAAATTCATACTCCAAAAAATAGGGGGCAGCATATCACCAGAAAACAGTCCCACCTCATACCCCTTTAATTCTTACCAGTCTAAAAGAAACATTGCAAGTTCAGAATCAAATTTTATCACTTTACTTACCAAGAGCGTCTCCAGTGGTGTTAAATGTTAGCTCTTGATTTGATCTGGTTTTTTACTGCTGAACGTGGATTCTTGCTGAGAGTGACGGTTGTTATAACGATAGCATCACCGTATTTTTGGTGTCCACATCATTGAACATTATCTGACAGCGTTGAGAGAACGTAATGGTAACATTGTCCGTATATTTTCACAACCTCCTAGAATCCTTCATACTTCTTCATGGAATTTTGCCAAGTTTGCAATAAATAACCATAATATTGCATGACAATATTATTTACTAGTGACGTGACAACAGTGTCTTCTTGAGACAAAGTAAACAGCAACACCAGCAGACAACGTTGTGACAAATCTCTGTGTTAGCTGGGATGCCAAGAACTTTAGCTATCATTATGTTTACTGTTCCTTTTATTGGCTACATTGATTTAACCAGTAGTGGGACCTTTGTTTATGATGGACAAGAGATACAACACTGATGCAGCGGTACTTTTACATTATCTCATGTTGGACTGATTCAACTTGATACCCCAGCAAACACAGCATTGTCATTACATTGTCAACAAAAGTGTTGGGGTTTTTTTGCATTGTCTGAACAAGGTTTTCACAACATCACTATTCAGTAACACTGTATGGTACTATATACCTTTGGCAACTCCATGCAGATATAAACCTATAAAGGATTCTAGGAGCAAATAACGTCACAAGTTTCTGAGGAATTACATTTAAACATTGTGGGCACCAAAACAATAGGTTGTCACAGCATAACTCTGTATGCAGGTGCTACAGTGACTCACTGTCGTCTCTTGAGGCACAAAGTGGGCCGGAGCTAGCTGGTTAACAAGCACCATGGACAGCTGAAAACTGTTATTTCTTTACATTCTGTTGATATTTTTAGTTAATTCTGAAATCTTTTAAGCTATAATCAGACAGGTTGTTACTTTAAATCTAGATTTTCTATTAAAGTATATTTTGACCCAATACCTCTAAATTCAAGCCCGATTTTCACACAGTACTCCTACTTTTACTAGCGTATTCATTTTTTTTGTTCTTTTCCCATTTCTGTCTTTTACTCAGTGTACTCTGGATGGGTGTTTCTTTTGAGAAAGCTGGAGGAAGCCTTCATTCATCATCTCCGGCACCCAACCTGCCTTTACAATGCTACTGAGGTTAACAATGATTAAAGTCATTAAACACAGGCCGTGTATGATAAATGAGGAAGGCAGGCCGGTTAAAAGAGGTGATAATAAACTGGGAGAAATGTTCTGTTTACTTTTGGGGATGTAACTACATTCTTTCAGTCCTCTTAAACACACGTGCCCGTTTACAGCACGACAGAATCGGCTGGACGTTTAACAAAAAATAATAATAATAAAAATGCGGAGAAATAAAACGACGATGGTGGGTCAGCATATCCCAGCAAACACACAACGTCGTCACAACGTTGTCTACTTTTCTTACAACGCTGTCAAAGTGTGGTGCTTGCTGTCTCTGTATAAGGTTGTCACAACGTCACTGTTAAATAACGATGTTTATGGTCGTATTTCAATCTGTTGGCAAATGCAGTGCAGATATAATAAACGTATAAATAATTCCAGGAGGTTGTGACAACGTACTGACAACGTTACCACTACGTTGTCAGATAACGTTTACACAACTTTCTGAGAAATAACATTTCAACATTGTGGACACTGGAATTATATGTTGTCACGCCGTAACTGTGTTTGAACGGATGGCCTATCACACCTGCAGTTAACCCTTTAACCCACCTGCAGCCCTCTAGAGGCGCAGTGTGGAGCCATAAGGACACGCTGGGGTTACAATGTTAGCTCAGACGACGTGAAGCCGTACGCTAGGTGGAGGTGGTGCTGATGTTTGAGCCAACATCCTGTCCACATCCTCGCCAGTTCGTGGCACAAACCCAAACGCCGGCGACGCCGAGGAGGAGCCTAAGACCTTTTCTTTTCTTTTTCTGTTCCCGGAGAAACGACGACAGCAGCTCGAGGAGTCACTCGACCAGCCCTGCTGGACACACAGCAGCCCACACCTTCCTCCTCCTCCTCCTCCTCCTCCTTCTCTTCGTGCAAGTTCTTCGCCGTGTAGTCGTCGAGAAAGCCCCTCAAACTCAATGCGCCTGGTTTGTTTGTCCACAGGAATCACCGCCAGCCCCGTCCTCTGAAGGCATCCGCGGTTTGGGGAGAGACACTACTTCCTTTCTGACAGGTGTTCAGCTGGACACACACACGCACGCGGTACGGACAGAGAAAATCATGTCCAGCGGGAAAGACACACCTGGGACCGCCAAGTAAGTGTCCTCGAGCAGCAGCAGCTGCTTCACTTTATCGTTCCCACGCGTTACCTTCCAGCTTTCAGTGTACTGAGCCTTTATAGTGGGGTTACCGTGAAACTCAGACTCGCTGTCAGTTTGCTGGAAAAGCTCATCTGCTGGCTTTCTGAAGTTAGCCTCTTATTCCAGTTCCCCGCTCCACCTTAACTGGTGCAGCAGTTACTTTCTGGTGCTTCTCAGCGTTTGAGGTGGACCGGGGGACTTCGAGTAAGAATTCAGCCCCGTCCTTTTCAGGGTTAGGCTCAATAACGGGTCCATATATAAAGAGAGAATTCACGTTACAACCTGTTGCTGTTAAGAGATTTACAGGTTCCACCATAAAAGGCGAACACAATGTGAAGGCTTAACATTAACACAACACCCAGCGTTGACTTCAAGCTAACTTCACACTGACAGAGCTGCAGTTCAGTCCTCCGCCAAACGAGCTGATTCAGTTTGTCTGTGGTAAGCTTAACAGCTTCAGTGCACTTTACTGCTTGTTTTCATCTCTCTCTCTCTCTCTCTCTCTCTCTCTCTCTCTCTCTCTCTCTCTCTCTCTCTCTCTCTCTCTCTCTCTCTCTCTCTCTTCCTTCCTTCCTCGTTGTGTAATATCGTGTGTGGAGCTAGTTTTTGTTACTGTGTCAGAACGGGAGTCTGGTTAAAATCAGTTGCCGATATGAAGTCATGTGTACGACTGTCGTGGTAAATTACGTCACATTACATCTCAATACAGCGTTTCTGCGGGGCAGTGGTGGAAAATCCAGGTTCATGTAAAAATCCATCCCAGGATTTGAACATTCTGGGCCTGACTGTTCTGCTGTTGGGACAAAATCTTGTGGCTCCAATCTTGTTTTCTCCATTTTATTAATATTTTTGATGTAACTTGAAAACAGCACTGGACGTTTACACTGTCAGTGGTTTTCAAAGCAGTCCTTATAGAGACCCTCATGTAGTCCTGATTTGTGTTGCTTTTTGACAGCTTTTACAAATAAGAGACAGGAGCTTAAATTAAATTATTCAAATAAGGTGCATGACAAAAAAGCAAGGCAGCAAGACAACACAAAGATAAATGATTAGGTGGCTGCATAATGTAAAGAATATGATAAAAAATAAAAAATTTAATAGTCTGTAAATGCACGCTGTTATGAAATGGGGGTAAAAGGGAAAGACCATCCATGTAGAACTAAAATGGTTTCCAGTGAGACTAAAGCATATTGTTTGACCCTTGCATTGTGCTCTTGATTTGCTTTAGCTTTTCCAGTTTATTAGAATTAAGCGCTGTGTTATAAGAGCGCAATTTTACAGACTCAGACGTCATTTTAACCTAGCTTTTTAGATCAAATGCCTCAATTTTAGATATGACTTAGGCAGACGTCATAAACTGACGCAAATAAACATACTGCATATAGATACAACTTCTACTACTTGTGTGCAGTTTCCTTGGCTTAAAAACGCATGTTTCATTACAAAGAGAGTGTATTTTGTCCTGTTTATTTTGATTTGAGTGTAGTATTAGGGGGCATACTAATAGATTTTTACACTGCTGGTTTAAAGCTGGTGCATTCTGTCTGTTCCAACTTATAAAATTTTAGGGAAGCTAAGTCTGGTATTGTGATATTATATTTATGCTGTATCACCAGCCCCTGTTTAAAATGGCTTGTACCGTGTGGTTGTGTGAGTCTGCATGGTGATAACGTCTGTCTGGCATTGTTCGTGTGAGCGCCTGAGCAATAATTAGCTGTGAACTGCAGGCTAGTTACTCAGGGTAAACATGAGACACCTTGCAGTGTGTGTGTGTGTGTGTGTGTGTGTGTGTGTGTGTGTGTGTGTCAGTGTGTGCTTTGTGAGTGTGAGTGAGCCTCAGCTGGGCGGTGTTGCCCAAAGTTTTTCACGTGACAAAGTTTCCAACAGTTCCTAGCAGTGTGTGAGTATGTGTGTGCTGCAGAGACAGTAATGTGGGCTGTGAAGATCTTGTCATTGTTAAATTCTCATATGTAACAGTTTACAGTGAAGAACCCCTTAAGATTAGAAGGCAGAAGACGAAGCTTGTCAGTTGTGGGTAAAGCAGGCTAAACCATGACAGCACAGTGTTTTTTCAGGGTCCCTCCAGAATTTTGCTTTTCAGATTTTCAGTGGCTTAAGAGGGCTAAATTGGGTTCATTGACTGGTTTTGTCTAAAACCAAGTGTGTACCGTAGGGGTTGCTATGTTTTATCAGGGCCAATACAATACCAAATTTTTGTAATCAGGGATACCGATGACTGATATTTGTAGCCGATATTAACTTACAAATAATAGACTCGTGGAAAGGTAGAACATTAAAGCTCAAGATGTTGTAGGCTGCAAAGTAGTATTTTAATGTCTACGAAAAACCCATTTTTTAAAGCAATTTTGCTAAACAACAGTGTGGGTTACTGACAGTGTTGAAAGGGCACAACAGGAGCCGAGCCTGCCTTCTCAGTACCTGGGTGTGAGTGAGAAAACCTAGATACAGACCAAACACTGTATAAAGCCTCCTAGAACTGTAAATGTATTACAGTTCAATATTGCTGTAAACATCTGAGCAGGCATGCAGTAAAAACTGTCACTAGGAAATATGAGTGTTAACATGTTTACTTTATGTTGTTGTTCAACCAAATACATATTTAATGCTGTAACAAGCAGTTGCTGAACGTATCAGACATGGAAGCGGCACATTTAGACATCTTTGGATGTGGTGGCTGTGCTGTCTGAAGATTCTGAAGACATAGAAACCACTACAGGAGCAGTGTGGGTCCGCACACCCAAACCTCACTCTCATTAATCATGATGTTGAGAATTTGATCTGCACACACAACTCACATAAGGATGAATTAAATTATATGACCAAGTGGGTTAAGCTTTGGCTGAAGTTCATTGTTTAAACCTCGACATGCTTGTACTTTATCCTCTCGCTTTGAAAACAAAGGAGATGCTAGTTCATCACACACTTTGCTCTGTACGTTTGATTGGATTTAATCGAGATGGGATGGGGACACGGAGACAGACTACAGAAGTGCTGGTTATTGAACTCTATGAATCATCCACATTTCTACCAACTCAGGAAGTAGCGCTGTGGGCAGGACACTGTTTTTTTCAATCCCTAATCACTTTGAGATCTTCAGACCTTAGAAGTCCACTGTATAGTCGCATCGAAGGCTGTAGTGTTATTGTACACTGTTTGCGTTTCCAGACTGCTGCTGACCAGAGGTTCATTGGGTGGTGGGCAGTCTTTAAATGGCATTGGCTGTGGCACTGCTTTGTGAAGAATCGTCCTGCAGGCCGGTCTGTGATCAGAACTGGGTGTAATCCTGTACCAGTGTTAGATTACTGTATATTTTTAAATTTCAAGTTCTTAGGTAGAAGACATTTCTTTGTAGTTTAGAGAAAATCTGGTATAAGAGTGTCAAGCAAGTATTTTGTATGTTTTATGTTGTTTATAAGTTCTTTTCTGTAAATATTAATCAGTTGTTATGAATGTCTTTGCATTTGCTGTGTTAATTAGCACGAGTTCTGCTTGTACACTGTTAATGGAATGGCTTTTTATAGCACCAGGCAGGCTATACTGTGTCATAAGGGATAATTCATAATTAATAAAGGCCAATATTTCAAAGGCTAAGAAGTTGCTTATTAATTTTTTATCTATTACTTACACTGTGTGTTCGCATGACACAGGCAACTAACATTCCTGAGTGATGTTTGTAATTCAGGGCCCAACCAATATGAAAATTTGCCACAGATTTTAAATATATATTCCATGAATTGGTATTTTATTAAGCATGTGAGCAAAAATATATGTATTATTTCTTATTTTGAGACTGTCATTAGATTTAATAACGATAACAGATTTATTCTGTTGCTGGATAATTTTGGTTATTTTACAAAATAACACTGGAAACAAGCAAAATGATCTGTTAAAAAACCATTTCACTATCCTAGTAATTTTTATTATTTTCATTGTATCTAAATGATGCTTTACTAATTGGTGTGATTGTCTGTCGATCCATACACAAGTTATCTATACAAACATGACAAATAATAATACTCATTTTGAAAAAAATTAAATTAACTAAGCCTGCTTTTTTGCATATACAAACAGTGATACTTTTCATTTATTAAATAAATGACAAAAAGCAATTTTATTGAGATTTTTAAAAATAATAATTTGATTTAAATGACCAAATTCTTATTGCAGCAGTAGTCAAATGCAAACATCTGGAAGCCCCAATCACGTTTTGTTGAAGTGAAAAAAACAGCATCATAACACATCCTGTACAGAGAGGACACTTCTTGTATCTTGTACAAATAGAAGATTCTGTTTATTTGCTGAATTTAACTTATTTGTAAAAATAAAACATTCTTTCATGGGTTATGGGGAGGCACTGGTGCCAATCCCAGCATTCACTTGATGGAAGGCAGGAAACACCCTGGATGGGTCGTCAGTCCATCACATAGCAAATACACAGACATATGCATTCACACACACACACACTCCTCACAGGCCATATTTGATATCTTATTTTATCTTATATGTAAGATTCAGCATATAAACAGGATTTGTGCATTAAACTGTGCAGAAATGTGTTCTCTGTAGAGGATGTGTTAACTTATTTTTACTTAGTAAATCAATAAAAATGCAAGTTCGGCTTTAAACATATGCATGCAACTCTAAATTTAATACCCCAAATGTCCCAAAATCTCACTACTGCAACACATTGATACCCTTTGCCCATAGACATTGCAAGTAACAATTAAAAGTAAAGAGAATCCACAGTTGAAATAAAAATAAATGCATGTTTCCAACTAAAAAAGCAAAAAAGTGGTATTATTAAATAATAAATACATATGAGCGACACGATGCAGTCAGGAGAATTAAGGTATAAAATGTCAAATTTAGCTTTTTCTAGTTCATATAAATATCTACTAAAACATATGAAGGCTGTTTCTGTGTGATGATTTGATGCTGTTTTGCAAGAAAGATCCTAATAACAATTGATTTTCAGTTGCCAGATCATGTATCAGTCAGCCTCTATTGTAATCATTAACATGATGTATGTCTCCGCACAGCTCCACACTGACGCCCCTACGGACATGTCTCGAGGAGTGTATGGAGGCCTTGGATCTGTTCCTCAACAACCACTTCAATGAGAGTCTGGACAAACTGCAGCCACGGTGAGAGCAAGTAGTTCTACCCGTCTGTCCACTTTACTCTTCCTCTCAATCGTATTCACCAACAAAAATCTGCTCAACACCCGACTCGAGCTCGATGCTGCAGTTGACCTTGCTACAGGAATCATTTGAAGGTGACTTGGAGAGGAGACGTAAGGTTTACTTTAGGGTGCGGTTACGGTAGAAATGCTTCTAGTAAAAGGTGTGTGGGTCTTTAAATGGCTAAAACGGTTTGTGTTGTAACTGGTATTAACTTCAGCTTTTAGAAAGCTTTCCAACATTAGTGTTTCTGTATCTGTTTGCTCATGTGCGTCATGTTAAACTCCCTTAACCAGGATGTGAAGTATTTACCTAAGCGCACACCCAAAGACACACGCACACATTCACTTACATACATGCATCAATGAGTGCAAGGTGGCGTAAAGCAGGAAACTAGGAAAACTTAAAGATGGTATTGTCAGGCTTGTTTGTTGTTGAACATGGGGACAGTAAAGTTCTTCTAGCTGAAAAGAGCCTGATCTCTTTGGCTGAGTGCCTTCAGCTTCAGACAGACTTGGACATTAACCGGTTTCCCTGACTTAAAATAAACCTAAATTGCAGTGCCTTTGGTGAATCACCATTGAAAGTCCATTTTAATCTAGGTTTAGGTCTAGTCTTGCTCTGGACAACTGGCCCTATATTTCCACACGGGCATGGGAAAGTGTTTACAGTTGGAGATGCTGGAATTGTAAGCCGCATATTGTCACTGTCCAAAGAAAAACAAGACAGCTGCTTTTTATATTCTTTGAAAGTTTTATGATGAATGGACCAATAGAAATGCACCAAAATCACTTGAACTAAAACCTCTTTACATTAACTTACATTGAAAGTAAAGAATCTTTCTGGCCTCTCCTGTAAAGTTACTGTTTTGGAAGTGCCTGTTATTCTTTAAACAGTGATGATATGCAACATGATCATTTATATCCAACAATGAGCATCATGATGTACCATAACTATAACAATAAATGTTGTTAATAATGTGATTAAAGTGAAACTAAAAAGATAAGATCAGAAACAGAAACACGTGTGCTGTCTATTGTATTATGAATAGTGTAATTTTTAAAAGAGGCTGCTGTTCAGATTTTTTATCATATGCAGCATCTTTTTTTATGCTTAAAAATATGTTCCCATCAATCTGTTGAATTTTACCAAGATAATGTGGTCATAATCATCACTGAAACTCATGCCAATTTAATAATATTGCTAAATAATACAAAAAAACAGGAATTAACAGTCAAATCTTTGTATTGAACAGCCAAATCCAATCAGACAATTCAAGTCAAGTACAAGTCAAGTACAGCCCTATGAAGTAATGTCCCTAGCTGTTGAGATCTTTTGATGACAGGACAGCTGAACCAATCTGATAAGTCTTCTCCAACACATCCCAGTGGCTTTCAGTGAACGTTGCTGAGCCTTAACCTGACCAACTGAAGCAACCCCAGATTATCACACTGCCTCCAGAGGTCTGTACAGCAGGCACTATGCGTGATGGGTACAGTAAATCAGAAACCTCTGAAACAGTGAATTTGGACTAATCAGACCACATGACCTTTTGAGTCCAGTATTTATGCTCCCAAGCAAATTAAAGCCTTTGTTCTGATTAGCCGCACTAGCTAGTGGTTTTCTTCTGGCCAAACAACTGTTTAGTCCAACTGCTGTGAGTTGTTGTCACATTGTGGGTGTAAAAACACGCTTACTTTCACTTTTAAACATAGCTTTGAAGTGCAGCCTTAACCAGTTTAAGTGGTCACTAATCATGGTCGGGCAGTTCACCACTATCCTTGCAGGTTTTAAGAATACATTGGACAGTTCTTGTTTTCTTTGCTTGATGCATGCCAGTAATCATGAGATATGTCTTTTGTATGTAGTTGTTTAAGAAAGGAGAAGCTACTCACTGCTTCTGTTATTAGAATGTTATTGTTATTCCCAGCTGAAACATTTATCCAGTCAGAGGATAAAATTGTGGAGAATGCCACGTCCCACTTATCAGTCACTACACCCTGTCTTTACATACATGTTTGTAATCCATTGCCTAATGCAAGTTTCTCAAACATGCTATGAGGGTGGAGGCCAGCAGAAATCAAGCATTAATACATTCTTTACCTAAACCTATTTGACCATCTCAAATTGTATCAGCTGATATTATCAGTTGTCTGTATTTACAGATCCCTAAATCTGGCATCACTATCTTAGGGAGAACTTTTGTAGCACGTTGCTGAACTGTCTGTATGTAAAAGTAGGAAGGAACAGGGTGGAGCACTGGGATGGTTTCATATTACCTTGGACTGCAATGATTAAGAGAGCACAGTGCCAGTTCCAGCCTGGCTCGTGACCAGAGCTGACTCAGCTGCACCGAAAGCAATGTGTGTTCAGTGAGTGCCAGTCTGGAATGGAGAACACCAACTGGCTCTCTGTGTAATTTGTATTTTATGCATCTTTAGCCAGGTCAGGGTTTCTCAGTTCAGGGTTTCCTGTAGTGTGAGTACACACTGATTATCCATAACATTAAAACCACCTGCTTGTATCTACACACATTGCTCATTTTATCAGCTCCACTTACAATACAGGTGCGCTTTGTGGTTCTACACTTACAGACTGTAGTCCATCTGTTTCTCTGAATCCTTTCTTAGCCGCCTTTCACCCTGTTCTTTAATGATCAGAACCCCCAAGGACCACCACAAAGCAGTAACGCTGACCTGGTGATGGTGGGTTAGTGTCATGGCTGTGTATTGGCAAGAACCTGGCGATACAATATGTATCATGATACAGCGGTCATAATTCAATATATCACGATATACAGCAATACTGCAAGCAAAGTGATCTATTGCGATTTTTCAAATCCTGCTCTTAAAAAACACCACTATATGAACAGGTTTGTCAATGCTTACAATAGCATTGTACTCTTGTGCTGCTTGTTATTGTTGGAGTGGAGCTGACAATGGATTACAACACTGCCATCTAGTGGTTTAAACACAACATACACTGATTCACTGTCTGCCAGGAACCTGTTTATTGATACTGTGTTTTTGAGAATCGATACAGTATCACAAAGCAGTGGGAAGTGGAGCTGATGATTATGTGGGGTAAATGTATGTGTGTATAATGCTGTGTCATGTGATGTTGCAGGTCTAAAGAGAGCATGTATCATGCTCTGATCTATGCTACAGTGTTAGAGATGCAGGCCATGATGACCTTTCAACACGAGGACCTCGTCAGTGCTGGAAACACGATGAAGAGCGCCCAGGAGGTGTGCCAGAGGTATGGACACACGTACACGCTGGGGCTGCATGATGAATTGTTTGTTAATTAGGATTATATAATGATTATTGACCTTCACTATACTGGTTCTGGGGAAGGTTGCAGTACAGTGAGCTTCTAATAAATAAGTCAGGCTGGCAGTATTCATTAAATAAGCAGAAATTACAAATTAACAGTCGATTGCCTTAATTAAAAAATACTGTTGGAAGGTAGACATAACAGAAAATCTTTAAACCCTATGTGGCAAAAACACAAAAAATGCATATAAATCAGATTCTGTTTCTTACCATTAGACTGATGAAGAGAAGAATTTAAAATATGCATGATAATCATGCAACTGTAAATGAATCTTTGGTGTACTGAAATAAAAGCTTCAAGTCAAGGAATCGTCATAGCCTTAGTTAATAGAACTAAACACATATCATTCTGATGGGCATCACTGTGGGTATTTGGATAAATTGAGACATTTATGTAAAGAATTTGGAACAAATTAAATTAAAAAAATTAGTTTGGTTCAAGTAACGCCAGTGGTTCACTAGTTGATTTTTAATAGGACTGACGTCCCCAGTACTTTCATGTGTTCTATAAGCCCACTTGCACCTTTATTGTAAAGTAGTTAAAAAAAAAAAGAGTATAAAGGTGCCAAAGAATACATTCATTTATTATTTTTATTTGTTTTCTGATAATCTGCAGAGAAGGTATGTAACTTCGGTCAGGTTGACCAAAGTTAAATGCCTTCTGTGATTTACAGCCTGTGATTTGGCCCTAGAATGAAACAAGCTGTTTTCCTTTTTTGGTGAGCTCATGAATAATATGATAAGCCATTCTCTGATTTGCTAATTTGCAGTAAGACACCTCGATGATTACATACAAACAAACTGTAGAAACAGACGCAGGAAGATAGTTAGCTATGCCTACATGAGGTTTGTAAGCTGCTAATGTTACCTGAACTAGCTACTAGCTTTTGGTCTCAACATCAACACAAAGGAAATTTGTGTTACACAATATTATACTTTAATTTTAAGAAAAGTGGATCAAATCACACAGCATGGCTGCTACTTACTGGTTGCTGTCGGGGTTGTGATGCTAATAAAGGTGTAAGTGCTCCTCTCTTCAGTGTCTAGTGTTAAGTTCTCACTGAATTCTGCTTGTTATTGTCTAAGGTTTGAAAACTGTTCAGAGTGAATTGTGCAGAGTAAACTATAATCTCTGCATTAAAGCTGTTCAGGATCTTGTTAAATGTGGAAGCTGAAGTTGGCTTCCTGTTCACCAGCTTGTTTTGCATATTTGCTGTTCCACCTTAAATGGTGCCAATAGATTCTGGTGCCTGTATAAGCTGTAGTATTTAAGGTGGAACAGAGCTTACAGTTAAAAAGCTGGGAAGCCAAATGAAGCCAACTTGGAAAAAAATGAACATCTGCCCATTGACAGTTTGGTTCATTGGAAATGGAATGAAAGTACCAACATTGTACCAAAATCTGGCCTCTGATTGGGCATGTTGGTTGAGGGTGTCTTCCTGCCAGGCCAAATCAGATATCCTCAAAGACCAACTTTAACCAATGGACCACACTTTGAGCAGCTCTACACTAAACATCAACACAAACATCATCTTTTGCTTCTTAGTTTTGCTTTATTATTGAACATCACTCGAAACTGAAAGGTATGAAAGATCTATTTTAATAGAGGGGCTTATGGGGGTTGCCATATGTTTCACTGCATATTATTATGGCAATATCTAGCAACATAAATGCAATATGACATTTGTTTATTTTGTGCAGCCCTGACAAACAAGCCTCTTGCATCATACACACTTTCTCGCTGCTGTCACTGCGCGTGTGCTTATTAGTTGTAAAAGCACCTCTCGCCATGACCTTCTGACCTTTAGGCAAATGGAGCTGGTTCCATGTGAGCTGAAGCACCTGTGCTGCTGGGTGATTTGCCTTATGTTTGCATGGAGCATGAAGCACAGGCCTGTCTCAATAGCTTTAAATGGTGGACAGCTGATCATGTCTGATAACAGGCTGCATATTCGACTGTAATTTTGCCTTGTGGTCAAAGAGAGGCCCTGGGTTACATTAGCATGTGTGCCACCTGTGCTCTCAGCAAGTACTACTTCTGTACTTTAGGCTTAGTAAACTTATTTATTCCTGCTTCATTTATTCAACATTTACAGTCTCTGCCTGTTTGTAACCAATAAGTTTAAAAAACATTTAACGAGGCCATTTAAAAAACAAAGGGCAAAAGTGCTATGAGTTCTCTGAGTCTTTGTTTTCTCTGTCCTCCTACATGCAGTTTTGTGGATCTATTCCATTTACAGTTGTGTGGAACTGAAGCTAGACCAGTTCTGCTACTCGGAAAAGCTAGATAGATGTGGACATCTATGTGGCTCATTTTAGCTCTATATTTGTGTGTGTGTGTGTGTGTGTGTGTGTGTGTGTGTGTGTGTGTGTGTGTGTGTGTGTGTGTGTGTGTGGAGATAATGAGAACGTCAGTGTGCTGTCCTGTGCTCCTCTTCAGGTTTCGTAAGAGGTCTGGTAGTCTGGCGAGCAGAGCAGCCGGAGATGAGCTCACTGAAGGTAAAATGTTGTTTATGGACGCCATAACATCTTTCCTTTATGTAATAACAGTTGATGAATATCATATTGAAACACAAGGTCCTGCTTTGATATTGCATAATGTTTATGTGAAAACATTGCATTTCTCTGTTCATTTCCTTTACAAGGCAAATGCTTTTTTATGAGGGGGCTTTGAATGTCTCTTTCTTGTTTGATGTGTGTGTTTGTTTGTAGAGGAGCTCCATGCTGAGGCGTGTTACGCTGAGTGCTTGCTACAAAGAGCCGCTCTCACATTTTTACAGGTTGGACAGATTTCAAGCCTTATAAACATAGACAGCCATATAACACACACTAATACTGCTGACACACACGGCTGAACACAGTCTGGTTTCTGTCTCTCCTAAATCTAACTCTCTCAAATCTCTCTTTTTGATATGGGCTTTAGGAAAGTCCAGACTGTATATGTCAGAGGTCACTGATAGGCGGACCGCAGTCCGGGTCTGGACCCAGACGTTGTCCAACGAGGACCTAAACCGAAAAACTATTGTGAACTGTTAAATATAGACAGTGTTTATTTTAAGTGGCGGAACTTTTCTTGTCTTTACGATATACGGGCTTTCCAGTACAGTGAACTCACAGACCAATCGCTTGCCTTGTAAGATCACCAGACGCGCTCCCCAGCCAATCAGATCCGCGCAGATTTGGGAGTGCGATGCGCACACAGACAAGGTACGAGGCGAGAAGCAGCAGTTGGAGAATAAAGAGAGTCGGAGAAAGGCTAATTCGGTTTGTGTGATGTGTTGGTCTTTCAGTTGCTGATGATATAAGATGCTGATACTAGGCTACTTCAGTATAAGGCATATGTCACTGAATCATAACACAAGTTAGAAATTATAACGGTAATTAAATACTCCTGATATATACATATACGATCTACGATACAGTTATTGTTAGCTAAGAGGTTCCACTCAAAAAACCTGTGTACACTCACTGAAACCTAACAAGGATTCTACAGTTTCACATAAACCCACAGCACCACAGAACTCAAGTTCAGCTCATCACACCTGCTGAAAGTGAGCATGTGGCAAATAAATGTTTTATTAAAATAATTAAATGTAGTTGAAATAAACACATTCTTTCCTTGTGAGTTATAATTAATCATTTTAAAGTTTGTCACTAATAGAATATACCGATGTATTTATGTAATCAAAATCTGTTCAATTTGAACCTGAAACATCTCCTGTCTGGTGCAAATGGACTTCCATACAAAAAGCATGTGAGACACATGATACTGCTGTGCTGCTTACCTGCTAACTGTGAGGTTACTCCTGTGTTCATTTGCATGGGCGTTCCTAGTAGATAACCCACTAAATTGCCAACCCCAAAGACACAAAGTGGCAGTAAACTGTAATTCACTCCACTATTAGTAAATCTGCCCCTTTATGCTTTTAAAACAGTGGTCACTAATAGGCGGACCCCGTTCCCGGTCCGGACCCAGATGTTGTCCAATGCGGTCCCGAACCGATAAACTCTTGAGTATGATTAAATTTGACTGTGTTTATTTTAATAGGCGGAGCTTTTCTTGTCTTTACAGTATATGGGCTTTGCGGTGCAGTAAACTCACAGACCAATCACGTGCGTTGTAAGATCAAAAAGGCTCCTCAGCCAATCAGATCAGTGCAGATTCGGGAGTGCAGCGCGCACACAGGAAAGATACGAAGGGACAAGTAGCGGTCGGAGGTAAAAGCGAGTCGGGGAATAAAGCGAACCAGAAAATAAAGCGAGTCAGAGAAAGAATAACGTCTAAATGCTTATTCTTCTCACAGCCAGCGCCAAACCAACAAGTCCAGATGTGAAACAAGAAGACGCAGCTTTATTTACTGTTTCTATAAATAAACACTTTTTTTCAAATGCAGTTTTTTTTTTCAAAAGTGTTTTTTTTTTATATACGTAGCCCTTGTTTTTATTGAAGTGAAGAAAAAACCTTGGTTTTTGTATAGTTTGTGTAGTTTTTTTGGTTTTATAAATAATTTATTCAGTTCAACAGTGTTGGTCTTTCAGTAGCTGATGGTATAAGATGCTGATACTGGGCTACTTCAGTATACAGGATACACCACTGAATCATAACAAATGTTGGAAATTATTACGGTCCGGACCTTGGCCTGAGGAAATCTCCTCTCACTGGACTGTGCTGAATTCTAATTAAATACCCCTGTTCTAAAGCATTATTATATTTTCTAGTTCTCAGTTCTCAGGAATGTGGCAGTTTCTCACAAAGCTCAGCTTAATCTTATAGGAAAGTGACAGAAACTTGGTTAACTTTTGATTGGGCTGTCTAGTCTAGACTCTGAGGTGACCACAATACAGTAAACACTGAGCTGACCACAATACTGTAGACACTGAACTGACCACAATACTGTAGACACTGAACTGACCACAATACTGTAGACACTGAACTGACCACAATACTGTAGACACTGAACTGACCACAATACTGTAGACACTGAACTGACCACAATACTGTAGACACTGAACTGACCACAATACTGTAAATGTTTTTACATTTTGATACCTCCATTAAAAAAAAAATCTCTGGACTGTTCTTTTACTCGCAGGATGAAAATATGGTGAGTTTCATCAAAGGAGGAATCAAAGTGCGCAACAGCTACCTCATATACAAGTAAGTCTGCAGCAGGTGTGCTTGCAGGAGAGCAACTGAGCTTCTTTCTTCTTTCAGCCCACATATCATGAACACACACAACAAAGATGGCTTTTGATGTCACGGTAGGCTGTAGAGGAGCCATTTCTGTAAAGCGCAAGGCAATATTGATTACAGTTTAAAATGCAAACTATGTCGTCACGTCACATCTTTTATTTAACACTAAAACTGAGAACTGTTTAAATCCACCTCCTCTTGTAGACGTCTGTTCAGAAGAGCTGAGACAATCATTGACTGCAATAATCTCATGCTGTGACTAACCTGAGTGTTCACACGCAGGGAGCTCCACTCCTTTATCGGGTCTCACAGCTCTTTTAAAGGGCCGAACCACAAGCACCTAGAGGGAGGGGTGGCTTTCGGAATTGGTGCTTTCAACTTGGTATGTTCCACATGCCTTTTTATAATAGTTTGTACGTAACTCAGTGAAGAACTCTCTAATCTGACTTCATCAGTTTGTCTTATGTTGTGGTCATTCGTGCTTATCTCGCAGACACTTTCTCTGTTCCCCGCCCGGATACTCAAGGTTTTGGAGTTTGCAGGGTTTTCGGGAGATAAGGTAGGAACTTCGGGCTTTACTTCCCAGATGAATGCAAGTCATCCAGGACTTTTCAGATAATCAATGCACGAAGTAAATGTGTGTAAAGGTGTTCTGTGTTTGATCTGATGTCTGATTTGTACTTTATCCCCTTTTACGTGTGTGTGTGTATTTGGTTGTATGCAAAAGTTTGACATAGTTTGTTTTTAAGGAGCAAAACCTCAAAATTAATAAAGTAAAATAATAAATGAAATAAAAAAACATTAGTCTTCAGAATAAATGAGCAGTAACTTTTAGCATTAAAAACATCACATTGTGGCATGTGCAGTGTAATTGTGGCACCTTGTTGAGTCAGTGCTTACTAACACCCACTTTAGCTGAAATCACAGCCTGCAAAAGCTTTCTGCAGCTATCTAGACTTCTTGTTGTTTTTTTTCGTCCACTCTTTCTTTCAAAAAGTTCAGTGATATTTTTAGGCTGTCTAGGATTCATTGAAGTTAAATGTACTATGTAGTAGTAGGCGGGCTATTTTGAGGTATGTTTTGGGACATTGTCCTGTTGTAGGGGTCAGCCTTTTTTCAGCTTTGGTTCCTTGACTGCCTATTAAATCTTTATTAAAGGATTTGTTGATAATCAGTGGAATCTATTCTTCCATCTACCTATGGAGAAGTTTGTGTGCTATTGGCTGCCACACACCCCCAAAATATAACACATCCACCCTCAGTTAACAAAGTGTCCCTTTCATCAAATGCTGCACCTTTTCTCCTCCCAGTGTACTTTTGGTGATTGTGGCCACAGAGCCACCTTTTTTTACATCACCAGCGTTCAGCAACACTGCAGCAGCAGAACTATCAACCACTCCTCGTTCCTGTGTCAACGAAACCTTGCTGCATGCCATTTGCGGTCATATGGGGGTTTTGCTTTGCTGTACCAGATACCATACAAGCAGTTATGTGTGTTTTCTTGGTGTTCTAGATCTTGACCACCATGGTTCCCCTTAATCTCCAGTTGTTAATGAAATTTCAATCTGTGATGATATCTGTGCAATATGTTAATGTTTTGATATATAATAAGTAATTATATACTTATACTGTAATTATATACTTCCCATGCTTTCAAAGTTGAACCTTTGCTTTGTAGGCATCTGTTAATATAAAAATATCTTTTAAAAATTATTTGGTTAGCTTTACATGTGGTTACTTGTTTTTACTGTTTTTAAGAAAACAACAACAGCATTTGTAATTTGGCTCCAGTGCCCTTTTTTGCATGAAGCTGCACATGGTACTGCACCAAAGACCTCTTTAGATTTACTTTTCAGTCAGATGGTTCACTTTTTACCTCAGGAAAAAAACAAAAGCATACATTAACTAGATAACTGCACAACAAGCCATGTGTACAAATACAATATCAGTTATTTCAGTGTTTGTTTATTTGTTCACACTTTACCTGTTATTAAAGCTTCTGTTTTCTAAAGGGAGACATTATGTCAAGTTTTTTAAAGTAGTGTGATATACGGTTTATTTGTTAATTTGTTTCTTTCCTTCTTGACAGTTTTAATGGTTTACCAAGACTTGTTAGAAGTTCAAAATGTTCAGAAAGTGTGTCTGTCTGTGTAGGAGTATGGACTTTCTCAGCTGTATGAAGGAGCCACATCCTATAACCTGCGCTCTATGCTGTGTGCTCTGCTGCTGCTCTGCTACTACACCTTCCTCTCTTTTATTTTAGGTAACAGCCACACTCCTCCCCTTGTCCTGCTGTACATGATTAGAATAGATTACATTTATTGCTACATGGCACTTAACACAGTGTAGCACTCCTAGGACAGTAGAGCACTTTTGATAGTGCCATATGGCCAAAATAATACTAATTAAATAGAATTAGGTGTAATAATAAAAAATACAACTGTTATTAATAGCACTATTACTACTACTACTAATGACAATAATGATAATAATAATAATAGAAATGCTGCTGTTGTTATTATTACTACTTATAATAATAATAATGCATGACACTCTACATTTTCTGTGCAGGGACAGGAGAGGGGGATGTAGCTGATGCTGAGAAACTGCTAAAACCTTTTCGACTACGATACCCACGTGTAGGTGGTCTCTCTCTCTCTCTCTCTCTCTCTCTCTCTCTCTCTCTCTCTCTCTCCCCGACATTTCAGACAATGACAGTATTCTGTATTCTGACAGTACTTATGGAACTCCCTCCTTCTCTCTCTTCCCCTCTCACTCTTACTCCAGGGGGCCATTTTCCTGTTCTTTGCGGGCAGAGTGGAGGAGATAAAAGGCAATGTTGACGAGGTGAGTGAACAGAGATTGCCCGTGCGTGGGGAATAAGGGACAGGAATATTATTGCTGTAATTTCATCTTACCCCCCCAAATTTTCACATTTTGTGCTGATTAGAGCTTTTAACATGTATTAGACAGATTGGCAAACCTGCAAAGAAAATGGGCCTATTATTTTCAGCTCCATTACAGCTCCAGCACCGGCTCTGCAGTCCTGCTGTTTAAAATATGAGGGCGATTTTGAGTTATTTAATAGCTGCAAGTAATACTGCCTGATATCCACAGCTGATATGTCAGAACTAGTTTTTTGTTTTTTGGAACCAAAAGCCAAGACGTGTTTGCAGAAACCTTATTTACATCAATTTCACGCACATTATTGGTGGCAAAAACAGAACTTTAAACAATGGCAGCTGCATAAACTCAAGAAGGCCCAACAAAAGTCATAGTGTTGTCACGAAAAGTCCCGATATGCAAATTTTAAGGTAGTGTTTCACAGCAGCACAACAACGATTCAACAACAAAGTTCTAACATGTGGTTTGTCAGCCTAGTGACGATGATAGTTTTTTGGAAGAAAGGTGATGATCAGTACAGTGTAACAAAACTAATGATTCCATACTGAGGAAACAATGTTTCAGTAACGTTATACCATTAAGAATAATGTGAAGAGTGACAACAATAGAAAATGGCTAAATTAGTAGAATTGAGTAAACAGGAAACATTTCAGTCAGACCCTTGATTCAGCAGATTTGATTTAGCTGAAATTTCTGCATTTTAAAGTATTGAGATTCCATAATACAATAAAATCAAGATATAAATGCGAGAGTAATATAAACATAGCTATGTAATGTTTGGCATGGTGAATTTTCTTCTCACTGAAACAAGTAAGTAAAGAATTGTCAGATTAGTCAATCAAAACATAGTTTTAAATATTAGCCCTAGTACATCCTGGGTCAGATAGACTTACTTCCACCAAAAAGGTGTATATGAAATTTAAACTTCAGGAAGGTTTCTCCTATTGTTTCTATGTATATGATGTATTACTTTGTTCATTTTTATCAATAATTATGTGCCATACTGGGTTGAAGGCTGCATAAGAAAGTCTGTTTTAAAGCTTGCTAGCTTGTACAAATAACAACCACCTTCTCCTAATGTCAGAGTTGGTATGTGTCCAGGCAGTGGCGTTGTTTGAAGACGGCTGCAAGGCGCAACAGGCCTGGAAACAGTTCCACCACATGTGCTACTGGGAGCTGATGTGGTGCTTCACGTACAAGAGGCACTGGAAGATGGCCTACTTCTACGCCGACCTGCTCAGCCAGGAGAGCCGCTGGTCCAAGGTCAGCCAGCTCTGCTTCTGAAAACTATGTAAACCTTGATTTGCAGTGAGAAAAAACAAATACTTAAGTAATAGTTCAACTTTAACATCAAACACATCCGGTGATTAGCCGCAAGAAGTTAGAGGGAAATATTTGTATATATATTTTTTCCAAGCTATAACTTTTATAATGTTTGTTTTATTAAATATTAGTGACATACTAATGCCTTTGCTATGTGAATTTACAATGTTGCTATTTCCTATTGTCTCATTTTTTAAAAATGTGGATAAATCTGACCTAATATGTGATCAGATCTTAATTCAAGCATAAAAAGAATGACACATAAAAAGAAAGATACTGCAACCATTCATATACAGTAGGTCCTTATATATTTATGAACGAAATAATCCAACAATTAACATCTTTGCATAAACCCCATGCTTTGTGCCCTGCCAAAACATTTCACAGATGAGTTTCTAAACTGGAATGCACTGTTGAGTTTTTGCCACACATAACAATTTAATTTCAGGCATAATGTTTAATTAAATAAATATAATTGTATATAATTATTAGAGATGGAAGGATCGATCGGCCATGTATCGGTATCTGCCGATTTTTTTATCAAAATATGTGATCCATGATCGGTTGATATTTTTCAAATTTAGCCGATCCCGAAAGCTGATCGATAGCGGTAAACAAATGAGCCCAATTTCTGTATTTCCAGCTAGTGTTTCATCCAGGAAGAGGAGCCCTGCATGAAACCCCCTCCGGCCAGGTCGCAGCAATTCCTATCTGAACCACTAGGTGGAAATACACACCGTTTTATTTTCGTCAGACTGACTAAAGGCAGTGGCTTCGCGAGAACAGTTTAAGTTCACCGCACGTGCGGAAAGAAAACATCGTCCGTCTGGCAGTTTGTTACCGTATGTAACTCAGACTCGTCCAGAGCAGTTTGTAACATCTGTAACATTAGTAACATCAGCGTCTCTCGCGGGAGAACCAAGACAAAGACATTTAACACTACTAATGTGATACGTCGCTTACGTCGCGAACACAGTGAATATCAGCAAACAGCAGAGCTAGCACGCACAGCTAGCACAAAGCTAATAACCCAGAACACCGTGCAAACCAGATCTGACCGGTACGAACAGTACAGCAGCAACAACAGCCAGAGAGCTAAAGGATTGAGTTAATAGTTCTAGATAAGCAGATCTTCTCGGCTGTAGAAGATGTAGCATTCTGTCTCCTATTCCACCTGGATCCCTGCTCTGCTGGTTCTAGTAGAAATACTTTTCAGATGTGGCTCTTCCGGAGCTGTATCAAGTGGTTTACGCCCACATAGACCAACTTCTAATTTAGTTAAAATATTATGCTGTTTCACATGAGCTCGTTAAAAATGGTAATAAACCAGTTTCCACCATGTTTCATGACTCTTGCGCTAATAATATGTAGCCCTGTCGTGTCTAATAGCGCCACCCTCTATCGGTATCGGCTATCGCGCTGAAAGGTGATCGGCGATTGGAATCGGCCTCAAAAACGCTGATTGGTCTCTAATAATTATTAGTGGTAGCGTTCTTCATTTTGTACACTGCCTGACAGTGGATCGGTGAAGTCTAAACTTTTTCTAAAGAAATTGTTTTCCAACCTATTGCTATTAATGAGCTAAAAACTGAGATTCTCCAAGACATGATGATTATATTGATGATGGCTATCCAGTTATTTGACCTACTTCACCCTCATAATCTGCCATGCTAAAGTGATAATTCTAGAGTTATTGTTGTTTAGCCTGCAAAGACATTTAATGTTGGGTCAGTTTGTTTAATGAATGAATTTAAAACTGTTTTCTTTATTTGTCATTATTACTTAAATTAGGATCTGATCATGTTCATGTCAGATTTATGTGAAACCTTCGAGAACTCTAAAGGGTTTAGAAATCTGTTAGCATCATTGTAGCAGCTGCCTCCTCAAGAGCGTATTTAAATTTTTCATTTACGTTAATACATGAAGAAAGGACCTTGCTTATCTTTTTCTCTGTCACTGTTTTTCAGGCTATGTATGTATACATGAAGGCTGCTTGTCTCAGTATGCTGCCAGAGGGGGAGGCGAGGCCGTTTGGAGAGGACGAGGTGGAGCTTTTTAGGTAAACGCACTTACACACCTTACTGTGAGCCAAGACTTGCCATGTCTATATTTTTCTCCCAGTTTTTCTGACACTTCTGTAAGTCTGTATGTGATTTATGTAATGGTAAATGTCCTCTATCTCTCTGTCTTTCAGACAGGTGCCAACCTTTAAACAAAAGATAGCAGGGAAGTCTCCACCCACAGAGAAGTTTGCCATCCGCAAAGCTCGGCGCTACAGAGCCAGCAATCCTGTGCGACTCCCCGTACCCGTGCTTGTAAGACAGCAAAACACATCAACGCCTGATGCTGAGCTTACAGAAACATGTGCAAATTGGTGGCCAAGTTACATCTTCTAGAGAGAACAGTCTTAAACGAGCTTTCTGATCATTTTAGTGCACTATTCATATAATAACTTATACAGGAATAATTTAACATAGAATATTAAATGTGTCACAACAGGCCATTATTTTGTCCTAATGTGTTAAATTGAGGAAATAACTGCATTTAAATATGCAGAGTCTTTGTTATTTAACTAAGAGTGACTAAACCTCTGCATGCAACTGTGTTCATACTACCATTCACCAATTTATAAAATTACTTGTTTGGAGAAGTTATTAATTTATTTGCAAATAGCTTATATAATGTAGACTGAAAATATTATAAACTACACACAGAAAGTATAATAATAATAATAATAATAATAATAATAATAATAATAATAATAAATACTGAAGTTTAATACTGTATTACTGATGTGTCTATCGATATTCTCTTAATTTCACATACAGTAACTAATCAAAACCTAAGGTTAGGGTTAGTGCATTCTGTCAGATTGAAGTAGAGCAAAGGAGGGTTTGTACTAATTACACGTGCTCCACCCTAAATCTGCCCTCATGAATTGAGCAAATGATGTGAATGCCTGCAAAAAAATAACAGTGCTACTTAAACAGGCACAAACATTCTAGTCATTATGACAGAGAAGAAGACGTAAACCGACTTTATTACCATTAAAATTTAGACTGTACAGTGCGCATTAGAACCAAATTACGTTGCACTGGCTCAGTAGATGAGGAATAAAAAAAATGTTTACAAAATAGAATGTAGTGCAAAAGTGCATTTGTAGTGCATTTGTAGTGCATGTATAAAACATGTGAATATCATCAGATAAATAAATGTTAAATAAGTTTTTACACTACATACACTGTAATATAATGTATTGCACTGAAGCCCCCAGGTATGGACTAGCAGCATTTTATTTAGAGCTCAGCAGTCTTATGGCATGTGTGAAGAAGCTGTTTTTGAACCTGGCTGTTCTGCTTCGGAACCTCCTTCTGGAGGCCAGCAGTGAGAACAGTCCATAGTGGGGATGGGAAGGGTCTCTGTTTATGTTCTGAGCTCTGGTTAGATAGCAACTTGTTTCAAAGTCCTATATTGAAAAAAGCGAAGTCCCTATAATTCTCTCTGCTGTCCCTAGGTAAGGTAAGGACAGCAGAGATTATGATATGTTTTTTTCAACCTCTTCCAAACCCAATATAAACCGGATGTGTACACTGGGAGAATATGACGAAACCCTGTGCTACACTTTTCAGGAGATGATGTATATGTGGAATGGGTTCTCTATGATCAGCAAGCGGCCAGAGCTGACGGAAGGCATGCTGGAAACACTGCAAGAGGCAGAGCGCGCCCTACAGGCTGCTCCAGGTATTGGCCCCACAATTCTTACTTTTACTTTTGCTTTGAGGAATTGTTTAGACACATAGCTGAGTATCTTAATAACACAAGGTTTCCTTTGCATTTAGTCTAAGACACAAAAATAATTTCTAATTTTGTTTCACCTTTGCCATTTAGACATTTTAGTTCAAGTCTAGGGTTAAACCATGCCTGTGAAACCAGCTCATTCATACATATATATTTGAATGAATGAGCTGTTTTTTGGTGTTGTTTTTTTTAATACTAAAACATTTTTTCTCTTATCCTAAATAAATAAACCAAGACATGTTTGCCTTATTATCATTAGTAGTATTATTATAGTAGTGTAAGCTTATACCCCACTAAACAGCATCATGTCTACATGCATGTGCAAAAATGCTTTACTGCTAAACACTTATTTTACATAACTAAAGTTATTGCCAGACATTTGATTTAATGCTATTAATATTAGGCTACATAAATGATCCAATGTGGACTTGGAAGATCGGAGACAGACATGTAAAATAAGTGTGCTGTGTGTCCTGAAGAGAATGAGTACACTCTGGATGACAGCTGCTTGATTCTGCTGCTGAAGGGTTTGTGTCTGAAGAACCAAAGTCGTCTGCAGCTTGCTGAGGAGTGCTTCAACAAAGTTTACAGCAGGCAAGTGCTACTTACCATCTGTTATAAATATACACGAGACCACTCACATTACAGCACTTACAGTAGTTTTATCATTTGTTTTACTCACAGATGCACACTGTGGTTTTAAAAACACAATGAATTCCTGTTGCACATAATGTATTTTGGACTATGTTACATAACAGTGCCAGTTTCCCAGATTAAGCCTAAACACAGACACAAAACATTGCAACATTGGCTGATTTGGAGTGAACATCCTGTTACATCACTGGCGGTTGCACGCATACTGTGGGTGGCAGAACAACAACATAAGCGAGTGGAGTGAAGTGGAGTGAAGTGAGCAAGATCCACAGAATAATGACCAAAAATATTTTCTGTGCTGTTACATGCTCGAATAGGAATGAGAAAACAAACAGCCTCTATTTTTGTAGAATACCACAGTTGAAGATGCAGACTTTTATTGGTGAGGATTTTTAGCTGTAAATGCTACAGTAAAGCCTGCATTTGATGTAAACGAAAGATCTACATAGAAGGGCGTACTGTATTAAATCTATATCTAACTGTTACAGCTGACAGCTATCTTCATTAGACCTACATTGGCCTTGCTTATATCCATCCATCCATTATCTGCCGCTTAATCCCGCTAGTCGGGGTCACTGGAGCCAATCCCAGTGTCAACGGACGAAGGCGGGGTACACCATAGACAGTCCGCCAGTTTATCGCATGGCCCACACTCACTCACGCTTAAGGGCAATTTAGTGACCAATCAACCAATCATGCATGTGTTTGGACTATGGGAGGAAACCGGAGTACCCGGAGGAAACCCATTCAAGCACGGGGAGAACATACACACTCCACACAGAACGGCCCGGACTGGGAATCCAACCTGGGTCGTCTTGCTGTGAGGCGACAGTGCTAACCACTACACCACCATGCCGCCGCCTTGCTTATAGCATTAACTAAAATTGTATTCTTACACTTGGTTACAGCAATAGTTCTAGTGATTTACATTGTTCTAACATACAAAAACATTAACCTTTTTATAATGGCTACATTTAATGTCCTTGTTTCTGGCTTGTTAACATCAGTAACCAAAATACACAAAATCCATCTGACCTGGTCCTGGATGTGACCAAGAGATTTGCATGCCTTGAGTTTTTTCCTTTCATGTAGACGTCAAGTTTTTCTATAGGAGGTCTGTCCACTGTAACTTGCCATATAGTCGGATCCTTGATCCTTTGACCTGACAGTGAGCATGATTCAGGAAATCTCACCCCATTGCTAAAGGCTTAATCTTTTAGTGTACAACAACCTGTTGTTGACTGGCAAACTATTTCTGGGGATGGGCTCCAGCTGATCCATAATCCTACACCTAACACCACTATGCTAACCTTCACTTTCTGCCACCAGTGAAGCTCCACCTGCAACAAAAATCGCCGCTGGCTCCTGTTGGCATTATTAGAAAACCCTATCATGGCGTTTAGATTGAGTGAACCATTGTTCTGTTCATGTCCACTAAAAAGATTCACCTGTTTTGAAGACTGTAGCAGGTGTTTGGTTCTTTTTTATGAGATAATTTTTAGTCTGTTCTGTTAAGTTACCGTTGTGGAGCTATTTGCTTTCACGATAGCAACTGCAATTTGCATCCTCCACAAAAACATTAGTATTTGAAATGGTGTGATTTCATTAGCAGGTTGGTAATGTGATCTGTGTCTGTGTTTTGCATGGAGCAGTGAGAAGAAGCTGAAGTTTGACCACTACCTGATTCCTAACTCTCTGCTGGAGCTGGGTCTGCTCTATATTGACACAGGGAGGAGGGAACAAGCCATCAAACTACTGCAAAAAGCCAAGTGAGTAGAGCCCAGTCGGGAGCCGAAGTGCACAAGTTAACAATAATTGGTTTTATTTGGGTGCTTTTCATTGCTGTGGCACTTCATACAATAAGCAACTGACGGCAGTAATTTAACTGCATCAATGTTGGAAGACTAGAAATGATTACCATCTATTATAATAATGTAAAATAAAATAAATATATAAAAAAACACACAATTGTTTGGTTAAAAATACGTTTATTTTAAAAGAAATTTAAGGATTATATATATTATATATATAGTGTTGGTAGTCTAATTTATGTATTTAAATTTTATATTGGGTACCAGTTTCTCCAGTCTGATTTACAACCATATTTATAGAGATGCAATGAGGCTGTATGTGCCCAATATCTAGCCTTTTGTGCCGTACAGCAGTTACTTTCATAATGCAGTCTATGTGTTAGATCTCAGTGAGACAGTTTAATTCTTCTATAAGGGGGTGTTTCTTCAGTACTTTTCAGTTGCATTGACTGCATATACTGCATCTGAACTCCAGGCTTCATATTTTTAAGGTACAAAATGTTAGGGCTGTGTTGTACCTTCAGGCCAGCTCATTAAAGACCACCACCACAGAGCAGATATTATTTGGGAGGTGGGTGTTCTGTGTTGGTCATCCTTAGTCCATCATCAGTGCTCACAGGATGCTGCCCAGAGGATGATGTTGCCTGGATGTTGCTGGTTGGTGAACTATTCTCAGTTCAACTGTGACACTGAGATGTTTAAACACTCCAACAGCACTGCTGTGTCTAATCCACTCACACTAACATCTCACCACCACGTCAATGTCACTGGAGTACTGGGAATGACCCACCACCCAGCTAATACCTGCTATGTGCTGGCCCTGTGGGGGTCCTGACCATTGAAGAGCAAAGTGAACATGGAACAGCACAGTATGCAGAGAAACAGATGGACTACAGCCTATAACTGTAGAACTACAAAGTGAAACTGATGAAATTGACAATGAGTGTAGAAAGGTGGTTTTCATGTTATGGCTGATCAGTGTACGTTTTGAGGGACTGTAATTTACCTTGGGAGACTAAATAACTGTGAAGTTTACTGACCAGGCCAATGTTCAGGACATTGAATATATAACTGTGTATATATAATCACTAAGTAAATGGAATAAAGACCTCTCCAAGATCTTGCCTCCATATTCAAAGTAATTAAAAGCCACCTAACAACCTCTAAACCCCACAGACCTGAACAGTGTGTGTAAAAATGGCTGTTGCACATGAATTGATAATTGTGTTTGTTTGCATGACATTTTTTACAACACATTTCAAAGAGAACTTTAACATTATTCTTAGGGAGACGCCTTAAAGACACCCAGATGTTTCTGAGCAATTTGATGGTTTTAAATGTTTTGTGTGGAAAATTTGAGATTTGATGATGACTTAATCATTTATATTTAAGTGTATACAGTAGAGGTCAGTTATGTTGCTGGGAATCTCTGTCACTAATAGCTAGCCTTTACTGACAGGCAGTTCCTTTTCAAAGATGATTTCTTGATTATGGATTTTATTTTTTCTCCTTTCAGGAATAACTACAAGGAGTACTCAATGGAGTCCCGCACTCAGTTCAGAGTCCACGCAGCCTTGTCCAAATTGAAGGCTGACACAGACCAGGACGAAATAACTGTCCTGTAACTGCCCAGCTGAAGTGCCTCATTCAGGCCTGACCCTTCCAGTGAACTAGCATACCAAAGTGACTCACTCTTCCCTCGCTACTTCCCAGCAAGGTTATTTATAAATGGTCCGGGCCCATCTCAGCATGCCTTACAGGACATCATAAGGGACACTGTGTTTGATAGTTTACTTACACATACAAGTATATTTTAGGATGATCACTAAAATAGAGAAATATGATAGAAGAGCCACCTGTGAGTTGGACATTGAAAAGAGTATTATATGGTAGAACATCTGCCTGGTTCTGCAGTCAGTATATTTCAAAAGGGATCATTTTATGGTCTTTTAAATGGATGATGTCTGCCATCTAATTAGCCATATTATACAAAATCCGTGGGTTGTAGATAACATAACTAATGGACCAATTTTTTTGGAGTGACTAAAAGCCAATTATAAAACACTTTCTATGTGTTAGGTCTTAATTTGATAGCAGTTTTCTTTTGAAAGAAATTTTTAATTCAACACATCAAGATAGGAGATTATGAAGTCACAAGAGAACAGACTGTTTTCCAGCTGTCATAGGCAAAACTGCTGTGTTCTAACATTTATCCCCCTTTTGCTGTAGTAATAGTCTCTACTCTTTGGAGAAGGCTTTCCACTCAATGTCAGAACATTGCTGTGAGGTCAGGTAATGATGTTGGATGCTTAGTTCTGGATCACAAACACCACTCCAGTTCATCCCAAAGGAACTTAATGGAACTCAATCACTCCAGAAAACATAGTTCCACTGCTTTACAGACTAAAGCTAGGGGGCTCTGTACCCCTTTCTAGTTGGCAATTGGCACCGCGTATGGTGACTTCAGGCTCTTGTGCAGCTGCTCCAGAACATCCCCCTTCTGTTGATCAGTACAATTCAGTGGATATTGTACAAACTGAGCGCACAACTGAATGAAGGTTTCAGCAGTGGGTGCACCTTAAGGTAGCTGGGTTCACTCAGGGTGTTGGACACAATGTATTTCTAAAGAAATCAAAGGAAGTCTTTATACAAATGGCATGCTCTTGGAAAAATGGCTGGATTTCCCCCTAGGAATCCAAAACGTTCCATAAAGGACTAAATCTTGTTAAAGACCACGATGGCCCTGTTCTTTACTAGTTGTCTTAGTAGTGTTTTACTGGTGTTTCTGTTTTTGTTCACTGTAAATTTCGCACGTCGACGCAGGTTAATTTATGTGATCTACAGCTCATAGGTACTGTAATTTTAAATGAAGTTCTGTGCAGAACCTGAGGTGCCACTCTGAAGGGTTTTTACTGCATAATATCCAGTGGTTTAGTCTGATCACTGTTTGAGGAAATGAAGTGCTAGAAAACTGACCGTTTGCACTTTTACAAAATGTCCTGTAAAAAAAATGAGACGCGTTAATAATTTGCTGTCATGTACATGATCATGTGAACATGGAGAATGGTTTTCTTACTGCAGTTAGGGCTGAAAGATTATTTCTTATATTAACATCACAATATAGTGTAAAATGCAGTATAGCATATCGTCGCTGTCCAATGGAAAAAAAAGTATGTACAAAATTGCAACTTTACAGAAGAGACTAAAAACATACTTTACTTTCAATGCAAGTCAATGGAACCAGATTTTTTTCCAAGCTATTTTGGAGGACTTCTATTGGTCCATTCATCATGAAATTTGCACACAATGTAAACGACCATTGGCATGTTCAAATAATGTAGAAAACTCAAATTTGGCAAAAATGGATGTTTTTCATTGGACAGCAACAATATACTGTCATCAACTCTGCATTAACACGTTTAATTAAATAGCATAAAGCCTGTGAGCTGCCTGTAGATGAATTACTCCAATCAGAAGCACACAAGCATCCACAGGACGTGTACAACAGCAAATGACTGGCAGTCTGGAACAGCATGTTAACGTCTCAAGAAAGAAAAAAAGGGATTTTTTTTGGCTTCTTGGCCAAAATACTAATTGGAGTTTAAATTAAACCCGTTTATTTTTTTCCCCCCACAAATCATTCAACCCTAAATGCTGTCTTGATAGAAAAACAACAACACAAGATTGTGTAGGCAGCTGAGAAACAGTAGTTCATTTTTACTGATGGTCAATAATGTGGTTGTTTAATTGCTATAATGTTCCTATTAATTAAAAAAAAAAAGACATCTGACTGGAGGTGATGTGCGGCTCAAATCCGTGACTGAAGTTAGCTTCTTATTCAAGTTCCCCGTTACAGAAGAAGCTGAGGCGCCAAAACTACAGCAACATTTAAGGTGGAACGAGGAATTGGAATAAGATGAGGCACCAGAATGTATTTGCTGCACCATTTAAGGTGGAATGGGGAATTGGAATAAGAAGTTGAGGCATTCGAATGTAACTACAGCACAATTTAGGGTGGAACTGGAAATTGAAATAAGATGATGAGGCACCAGAACTATAGCACCATTTAAGGTGGAACAGGGAATTTGAATAAGAAGATGAGATGCCAGAATGTAACTACAGCGCCATTTAAGGTGGAAAGGGGAATTGAAATAAGTTCAGGCATCCAAATGTAAATACAGCACCATTTAAGGTGGAACAGGGAATTGGAATAAGATGAGGCGCCAGAATATAAATACAGCACCATTTAAGGTGGAACAGGGAATTGGAATAAGATGAGGCGCCAGAATATAAATACAGCACCATTTAAGGTGGAACAGGGAATTGGAATAAGAAGCTGAGGCACCAGAACTACAGCACCATTTAAGGTGACACAGGGAATTGGAATAAGAATAAAAATGAACTCAGAAAAAAACAAATTGGAGTTTAAAATAAACCCGTTTATTATTTTTTCCCCACAAATCATTCAACCCTAAATATCTTGTTAGAAAAACAACAGAAGATTGTGTAAGCAGCTAAGAAACAGTAGTTCATTTTTACTGATGGTCAATAATGTGGTTGTTTAGATGCTATAATGCTCCTGCAAATTAAAAAAAATTATCTGACTGGAGGTGATGTGCCTTATATAATGTAGCCTATACAGCCATCATTAAACCACAACTGGAATATTACTGCAGTGTACCTCGTCACCTTATAAGAGGAAACCTTTCTTTGAATATGGCACTAATAAAATAAATCCTGTCACGATGTTGGAAAATCAGTATTGATGACTACACTTATATGATACTTATATTTTAACTGAACTGCAGAAGCTCTTTAGCTGCTGTGTAACATGGATTTCATTCATCATGCCTATTGTCTTTATTTCTTGGGTCCTTTACAATTTCTGTTTTAATAGAGTAGCTTAAAACATTGAGTAGATGAAATAATACATTTATTTATTTATGTAAAATGCAGTTCATGTCAGAAACCAGTCCAGCGTTTCAGTTTTAACAGTTTATTGTGACCTTATGGGAGAGAAGTGGTGGGTCTGATGAGACTGATGTGTTTTAATGTTACTATGTACAGAAAGTCAGTGTATTCATTCAGCCAGCGTCTCTAAGCGGATTCTGCGGCTGCTGGCGCTGAAGGAGCCGCTCCCTGTCCCTGTTCCTCTTCTTTCTTTCTCTGTTTCAGAAGTTTCCTCTTCTTCTTCTCCTCCTTCTCGAGCTCGGCGACCATCTCGAGGAACTTGGGGCTGCGGGAGTCCAGTGCATAGCCAAAGCGCTCCCGAGCCTCGGCCAGCAGCCGTTCCTTTTTAGCTTTCTCCTCTTTCTTCTTCCTCTTTGTCTCCTGCTTCTCTTTCCTCCAGTCCGCAATCATCTTCGGCATTTTGGCCATGTTGGCTGCTATCAGCTGCTCCCTGAGGAGAGCAGAAAACAGACACGGGTATTAAAAACCATGGACACCACACCTAAGGCAGAGAATGCTGGTTCTTCATCAACAAGGAACCTGAATGCAAGCCTACACGGACACTGCTCTTTATATAGGTTTATATATGGTTTTTCAACAGTATCCAATCACAAACATCCAGCATTGGATCTGAGGATGTTTTTGTTGAGTAAGTCCAGAGCACAACAGTAAACAGTGCCTCGTAGATTGAGTGGATCTCCTTCAAACTGTTTCATTTATCTTCTCCTAAGCACCAGAATAAAATAGACTTGTAAAGGTCTGATTCTTAGTCACTAGACAGTATTTTAGTCAGGTGTCTGCAGTGATCAGATTTATCTGCTGATTCCCGTATGGTTTTCAGCTAACGCCCTCTGCCCCGACCTACAGTATGAGTAAATACAAAAAGCTCAGATTTGAAGCAAATACAGAAACATTCTGTATAGAGATGTAACAGCGCCACACAGTCTTGTCTTTGTCTCTGAAACTGCTGCCTGGTAGCACAAACCTGAATCTGTGCAGTATAACCAGATCAGGTTTGTAAGACCACCAGATTTAGATGTGATAACTTAGAGGTGTAACAGACACACTTACTGAAAGGCTTTAGAGGAGCTAGTGCAGGAGCTGATCACCACCTTGCTAGGGCAGTTAGAACTGACCCCTTTCTAAACCTCTCCCTTAAATACCAACTATCCACTTGTAGCTTAAAATAAAATACTGACAGCAACTAGTGAATCCTAAATTACACAGACTGTTCTGGCACCCATTCTTAATGTTGGATTATGAATTCAAAGATTCTTATTACTGTGGCCTCTTGGCATCGGCCCCTATTAATGTGTGTGTGGCGTATGATCTTATCTTAAATCAACTGTTTCAATTTTTTTTTATATGTAACATTTTCAATTTAACCAGTAACAATTCAATTAGATTAGAATAATTGAAATTTGGTAGATCTTAACTCATGAGAAATCAAATTAATGTATTAATGAAGTACTGACCATCCTTACTAGCAGGAAATTAAATCTTACTATATTACAATATTACGCTTACTAGGAAACGTTAAACTTGGCACATACACTGACTGACCAGCTACTTAATCAATTTAGACGATACGTCGCTGTTGTGATATTCTCTATTTTACAATAACAATATGCCAAACTTTCAATGGAAATCTTTGGGTTCACATGTCTGAATTGTATGATTATAAAATGTAGGAATTCTGGTCTTGTTTTCTGTGTTCCAGCTAAGCAGAAAAAATGTGTTTAATTTTTGCTTTAAAACTCCAGCAGCACTGCTGTGTCTGATCCACTTGTACCAGCATAACACACTAATACAGCACCACAGTGTCACTGCATAATCCACCACCCCCATTAATATCTGCTCTGTGGGGGTCCTGACGACTGAAGAAGCCATGCAGCTTAGAGCTGAATATATCTGGCTATTCATTCTATTTTCCATGACAACACGGGGGGGCAGCTTTGTTTACTTTGTGTTAGAACTTCCGGTGCGTCCGCGGACAGGTTGATACTAATTACAAGCAAAACGACAACAAACATATAAAATGACCAGCATGTGTTCAGCTAGAGTCACAATAATTGAAAGAAGATGAAAACACCGCACATAAAGATTAGAGTGTGGTGGCAGGAGGACCTGCGTCTATGGCTGAAGACTCTAAAAATAAAACATCCACCCAAACCTCCATATGTCTGCTCTTACCATTCTGTGGAGGGAAACCAGCAGGCTTGACTTGGGTTTAACCGGCTTTCAGAAATACTCAACGTCTGTGTGTAGGAGTACACGGCAGACCTTCCCACTGTCCAGGTACTGATACGCTTCACTACTTGTATAGGTTTTTTTGCCGAACCGTCTACACCTTCGGAGAGTACAAAATCATTAAAAACGGTGCCGTAGGTAATCTCAGGCCACCTTTTCAAATTATCCACCCACTGTGTTATTAACCTCGGAAGAGACAGTCTTGTCCCATTCGAAATTCTTGTTGCTTCTCTGGTCTCCTCCCATATAACTGTATTTATTTTGGTTAGCTGAGTAGAAGTTCTAACACAAAGGCGGAAGAAACACACGCTTGAAAGTGTGTGTGGTGAAATACGGTGAATATTAAATACACGTAACGCTATATACTGCGTTATTTGGGCGCATCCGTCTTTACTTTGGGCACACAGAGTGCACTACATAGTGAGGAAAACGCCATTTGAGATCGAGCCTTAGTGCAGCTCTGTAACGCTACTGTACCGCTGACAACCCCAGTACGTCCTGAAACTCAAATCCAGCGGTTTACAGAGACACAATAACGGAATGATAAAAAATCGTTGATGTATGAACAGACAACGAGACAAAAGTTACCTTCTTATTCCAGTTCCCCGTTACAGAAAAAGCCGAGGCGCCAGAACCACAGCAACATTTAAGGTGGAACGGGCAATTAGAACAAGAAGTTTAGGCGCCAGAATGTAACTACAGCACAATTTAAGGTGGAACGGGAAATTGGAATAAAAAGCTAACTTCAGAGAGCAAGCAATCAGGCTTTCCCAGCTGATAGCGAGTCTGGGTTTTACGGTAAGACTAGTGAGCCAGTCGGTCAACTCTACCTCGCAAGCCGTCTAGCCGTCATTTCCTTCTCTTTCGCTGCGATGCTCTCCATCGTCTCCTCTAGTGACGGGTGCCACTGTTTCTCCTCGGCGATGATCTCCTGCAGCTGAGCGGGGTCGGGCCACAGCACAGCCGAGCTCAGTCCTGAAGCGCTGCCGTAGCGAGCGAACACCTTCCTGTCATAGCGCTGCGTCTTCTGCCACTCCGGGGTCTTCTCACTGCTCTTATCCGGGATGTAAGGGTCTTTCAGATTCAGTTTGAGGGGTCGGGGATTATAAGCAGCTATCTGCTGTAAGAGACCACCCTCTGTAAGAGAGGGCAGAAAACATTTTACCTTAGAAACGCCTAACAGCGAAGCTGCCCTCCTGCTCAGCAAGGAGGCCGCCATGTTTCACTCCGTCCTTCAGATTGTGCGGAGAATGAAGTTGAGCCGCAGCAGCTCGCCCTCTGTCGGCAGGAGGCTGCTACTGCAGCACGCCTTAAAGAGCCATTCCACCGACTTTTTCAAATTTGTTGATAATTCAGTCTTCAGTGACCCCACATAATTATTTTTCAGTATTATGTATTTATCTATTTGTATTACTTTCCAGTATTATGTATTTTTCTATTTTTATTGTTTTCAGCTTTATGTAATTGTTCTATTTGTAGTATTATTTGCCAGTATTATGTAATTGTTCTCTTAATTTTACACAGAAGATATGTAACTCAGAGTAAAGATGCGGTTTTACATGTTCGTTTGCACCCCTATGATTGGGTCCTAGAAAGAAACAGGCAGTTTTGCCTTATATAGTGGGCTTCTGAATATGTGGATGATCTCTGCTCTGATATAAGTTGTTACTTACTATGAAACTTTCACTGTAAAATGATCTACTTGAATTGTCAACAAGTGGATAAAATAACACAGCCTGGCTGCTATTTGTAGGCTGCTGTTGGGGTTGTGACGATAGTTAAGGTGGAATTGTGGATCCCTTCCCCTCTCTTTGATGTATGATTAATGAACAATGTGTAATTAATTTTCTAGTTAAAGTAATTTTTTGCTATTTTGTTCCAGCGTATATGGTGCTGCGGTATTTAAGGTGGAATGGAACATTAGATTTAGAAGCTGGTGAGTACTAAGCCAACTTTAGCCTCATTTGAAGATCATCATACATACTCGCTGACAGTTAAAAGAAAACAGCATGAAAAGTGCAGACATCTCCTTCTTCATAGCCTGGAAAGATTGTTTTGTGCACATATAATCGGCCTTATGAGTTTTTATAAGCACTTATCATTGTTTCTGCTGGACTGAAAGTTGAGCTAGTGTATGTATATTTTAAGGGCAGCATATTGGGTGGAGTCAGGACTGTTATGTAACAGTTTAGGATTTTGGAAATGGCGTGTGTTATTCTGCCCTCTTTTGCAAACACAGGATTTGTATTTGAAGGACAAGATGGCCGTGTTTGACCTCACAGTTTGTCATTTCTATGTATGAACTCTAATTATTCAAGTATGATGATGTATATACTGTACTGTTTATATATCTGTTTTTGTACTGAGTGCCTTGCTATCCCTTTGTTGCTGTAACACTGTTAATTTCCACACTGTGGGACTCATAAAGGATTATCTTATCTAAAGCTATCACATTTTGGTCAAAAATACACACGTTGCATTATAAGGCATATTTTAGATTCATATCTTCAGACTTGCCACTGTTTTATTAACATTACTTTTTAAAAAATCCTAAAAATTGCCATATTTGTGTTGTACATATTGCAACTTCTGGTTCCCACAACCACCACTGTTAAGAGTTCAGAGTCTATATGTTTCCCTGCAATGACCCATTTCACAATTAACCACTACAAATGCCTCTGTTTACATATCAAAGCCTGAATTATGCAGAAAAAAATATTTTCAGTTTTGGCTGTTAAAGAGTGATAAACTAGGAAAACTATTTTTGACTGTTTAAAATGAGAAAGAGAAACGAATTACAAAACTACTTACCAGATGTGCACTGCTGCACGTTTAGCATCAGACTTCCTCCCTTTACTCCCTAAGAACGTCTCCAGCAGTGGAAATCAACACCAGTGGTGCCTCTAACCCTAATGCTATTTTGTCACTCGTTTTCTTTGCTTTCGGTCATGTGTTTACTTGCTGAGAACAAGCGTGCTTCTTCTTCATCCACTCATGTGAGGATTAAAAGCAGACTTGATGATACAGTGACTCCCTGTAACAGTCTGAGACCAGCTGGTTAACACACTAACTTCAGTGAATATCTCTGCAACGTGACACACAGACATCTTTACCACAGTCAACACTTTTTATTTCCTCACATTCTGTTGGAATGCTTCATTTTGTAGTTTTTAAATGAAGAATATGATTGGTAGGACCATTTTTATGCATTGCTCCTTTAAAAGTCTGAAGTGCAGAATCCCTTATAACTGCTAAGCACCATAAATAACTGCCTCTTTGTCGTTCTAGTGGTGGCTTTTCTGTTCCCATATGGAAATGATTTTTTTAGTGCTTCACTTTGGCAAAACGCTGACCACAGTGACCACATCAACTCGAACACAGTAGCAAAAAGGAATAAAAATAATTTAAAAACATGAACAACTATAAAACAATGACAACGAAGATCAGACAGACATTAAGCATGAAATGCTGCAGGTCACCATCGGACAGTGGCCTTTTTCATTCGAACATATTCACTGGCAGAGAACTGATGCTTAAAGAGCTAATAGTTCTTATCTAAACCTCTGGGATTGGAACTGAGATGAACTGAGTTTGTTTGTAAGGACTGCATTACTACTTTGCTTTTTATTTTCAGGAACCTGAGAAAAGGATGCAGTTTAACAGAGTCATAGATGGCGTAGAACTTGACTGCATTATAAAGACGTATAGTAAGCACGGACATCTATTATAACATTTAGAATATGTGTCCTTGATGGTGAAGGAATGAATGAAGTCTAGTGTGAATGGAGTCTATGGGGAACCTATAGAAATTCCCTGGGCTTTGTTGCCATAGTTGCCATTCACACATAGAAGAATATGTGGCCTACTTTCCTTATTCCTCTCATTAATGTAAACATGCTGTTTTCTATGGGCAGATGAGCTGCACCATAAGCACCAGAGCAGATAGAGGAGGAGGAGGAGGAGGAGAAGGAGGAGGGGGGCCCTCTTTAACACCTACTTTGAATTTTTGGAATGCTTTATAGGGGAATTAACCACCAAACACACTCGGAGAAGAAAAAAAAGAAGAAAAAAAAGACCCTTTGTTTTAACCCCTCCATCCATCCCTCCCTCTTTAAGCACTGCCCCCCCTCCTTCCGCCTCTCTTCTTTTTATTTTTGATCTCTTTTCAAGAAGGAAAAGATAGGAACAAATGTGCAGCTTTTTGGAGTGCGGCTCTCGGAGAGACAGATGTCAGAGCTTTTGTGTCATGTGGAGAGAGGAGAGACCCTCACTCGTCATTAAAGATGTAACGTTCCCATGGCGGGTTGGTTGGGGGGGTGAGGGTGGGCATGACACAGGGCTTAATTCTGCCACCAGCAATCCCGTGCCAAACCGGCGAGCTTTAAAGATGTGTTCTACATTAGTCAGTGGAAAACAAGACTGGAGTTAGTTGTGGATCAGGTATACACAGCCTGCTAGTGGAGTAGTCACTAACTTTAATTCAGTTCATTACAGGACCATTTAATCAGATATAAATATTATACTAACATGATACTAAAATATTCAGTACCTACTGTGAAATATTTGGTAACTGATATGAAACTTATATCATAATTGTAATTAGTAGTATTTAATCCACATACAGGCCCTTATATTAACATCTTGACCTGTAATTTCTCCTTTATTGCCACTATTCAGCCATTAAAGCTAATTTAATATATTATCTAGAAATAATTTCTGGTATTTCCTGCAAAATAAATGGTTAGATTAGGAGTTTATACTGTTATAACTTCTTAATAACATTGTAAACCATTCTATACATATACTGCACGTTATCAACATATATATATATATATATATATATATATATATATATATATATATATATATATATATATATATATATATATATATATATAAGATATAATGTGTCAAATATTAATAACTTAACTTTAATGTACAATTAATTTTTTTTTTTTTTTACTAGGAATACTTTCTGGTAGTTACTAAATATCCGTGTTTAATATTTATGAATACATTCATGTATTGGTTATTAAATTAATTAATACTAATTTAAGCATTTATAATTTATACTAAAATATACTATATATAATAGATTTTATGTCAGTATGTCTGTTTCACTATTTCCAGACCTCTCCCTCAGAAAGCCCACTACTGCCTGTAGTTATCATCCAATACCTGGTGTGGTTAATCAGTGTTTTATTTATAAATAAATTAAAATAAATAAATTAGAATACACAAGTCCATGTGATGGCTGTAGGAAATTTTGTTCCTCAAATGAATCCACACAATATCAACTACTTTCAAAGTAAGATGTTCTTCTTAAATTTTATTGTATATTTGTATTTCTTCTTATGATATATGTTGATTTAATAAACACAAACACACCCACTGCCAACATGTACTTGGGTGCTTAAGATGTTTGCACAGTTCTGTATTTGAATAACTTAATAACTGATAAATGATACTGTACCTAATGTATACTAGGATGAATTACTGGTAAATACTGAATATTTGTTTTATGATTAATAAGTTATTTATAGCAAACATTCACAGTTTCATGTGCTTGATAACAAGACAACTTGTCTCTGGAGTGAAATCGGATTAACAGAGAAGCTGAAGAGTGAAGCCGTGAAGGCTGGTTTTCCAGCCATGAACATTGTGTAATGTTGCAACTTGTCGAATTTATACTCCAAACAATAGGGGGCAACATCTCACCAGAAAGTTGTGGTGACCACAACTATCCTAAGAAACACAGGGTTCCTCCAGGTCAACAGCTGTTTACTCACCTGTCAAATCAAACTTCATACCGTTACTCACCAACAGCATCTCTAGCTGTGGAAACACTAATGTTAACTCTTGTTTAGCTTCTGTTTCTATCACCTCTTTTGTTTGCTGCAGATCAATGTTGAGTTTACTCGTTCTTTTTATTGACTGTCTGTCTTTAAATGATCTAACTGAGAGCAAAACTTTCAACAGAATTGAGGGGTGCATCCGAAATCATGTACTTGCCTACCAATCAGTAGGCAAGCACGGCTAGTATGGCCAAATACTCAGTAGGCATCGGCACCCGGATGATCTACTGAATCAGCAGCCATTTTTATGTAGGCGACTGCAGCACACTGTGCTATAGCTACAGCTCGACACTGTGTGAGTACATATTCAGACAAAAATGCAGAACGGTGTCACAAAAAGAATCTACATCTGTCAGTAAATGGGGCTTTTATGGTGGTGGTCTGACATCTTGCATCACAGGACGTTGGTAAGATGGTGGACGTAGTATATCTGTGATTGTGTGGCTACTAAAACTTGCCTACTGAAATTGCTTACTAAGTCTGCCGCTCTAGCAGTACGTACTGGCTTTAATCTAGTACCGACTAACTAGTAGGTGATTTTGGACGCACCCGAGGTTAGAATACACGGTCAGCCCAGCGCTACTTCTAATCCTCTCATGTTGAATGACGCTACAGAGACTCAATATCACCTCTTGGGGTACAAAGTGGTATTACAGACTGGAGAGGTAGAGGCTAGCTGGTTAGCAAGCTAACTTCAGTAGAAATCTCTGCAACATATATAGACATATTTGATATATCATCAACAAAGTTCTTTACATTCCGTTGATAATTTTAGTACATTTTGGGATGTTTAAAGCTAAAAAAACGTTAAAAAATCCTGTTTAGTCTGGGATTATGCCTAAGATGTGTCTACAAAACCAAACAGGAGTGCAACATTAAACCGCTGGAGAATTTGTTTTATTAATGTATATTAATGTGAGCAAGATGCAATACAATATTTTGCGATATCACATTATTGCAATATCTTCATAATTAATGCAACATAGGGTCACATTTTAAAAGTAATGCTAATGCAATGCTAAATTATATATGAATAAACAAACAGAACAAAAATCTATTGGTAAAACTGGGATAATATTATAATGGACTGACATCCATTCAGCTACTTGACACTATGCTGTTTATGCAGTGACTGTACACTCCTATTTCTATAACTGGTATAAAGCTGTCTTCACGATACATGCAGTTATGTAATGTTTGGTGTTCTAGAAGTACTGACGATACTGACAGTAACATATAGTCATCAGTGATAATAATAAGTCTGTGTCGTTCTCTGTGCAGGAGTGAAGATGATGTCTGATGTTTCTCTGGCAGGTGGAAGCTGATAAGAGCAGTGTAGTGGTGTTTGTGAAGGTCCTGGGTCAGACTGCCTGTAGAGAGGAGAGGTGGGATTATATGAGCTGTGGACTGACTCGCTCTGTGTCAGAACCCCATTGAGTATACCCACCGAGCCCATCCATATGGCCTTATGATTAAAAATTTACATGCCTCCACATTTCCACCAACTCATGACATATTCATGGAAAAGTTGCAATATGGATGGTCCTCTCTGTGCCACGCTGACTTCCGCCCCGCCTTTAAAAACAAAGACCCTTACAGTCATGTAGTGCACTTTTTTATCATTTCATCTACGCCTTTAAATGCATCAGTGATAAGAGGAAGGGGGCGTGGCCATAATTAGGTCCATATGTTTGAATTATGTTATTGCTATCAGAAACAAAACCTTGCATCTCCAAAATGGTGACTTTACTGGAAAAGAAAAAAAAACGTCCTTAACTTTTAATAGTAGTTGATGTGAAAACACTTTCTTCCTGGTAAATTGGAGCTTTTCTATTGGTTCATTCATGGAAAATTATTCACACAGTACAGCTGGTATTTTTTAAATATTTAGAATTGTGTCAAATTATTTCAAATTGTGTAGAAAAGCAAAAATTATGTTTTTTCTGTTGTTCAAAGTAAGTCAGGCCTACTGACATTTCTTCTCATCACAGATGTGTTGAGGGAGGAGCAAAATCATAAAATTTAATCAAACATCTACAGATCTGATGTGCTGTGTCTTCTGTATTGTCAGTACTGTAACATCAACATTTAGAAACTGGCCTTTACTTCGCACTTGTACTGTGTAGCTAATGTATGACTGTATAAACAGATTCAATGCATGTAAATAAACAATACATATATTGAACCATACACACAGTATACTGAGATACAATAAAATAATCACTTTTATTCCACAGACATGTATGTTTATTTACAAAGTTGTTACGGTTATTATGGTAAAATACTGTAAGTCAGAATAACTAGGTAAACTATTAAATCTGTAGAATTACAGTAAGTTGTAGTATTTCTAATATATTAAATTACTGTCATTTAACAGACTGTTACCATCATTGATGAAATATCCTTTTACTTCTAATTAGTGTTCTTTGTGGTGCTGCTGCTGGACTTTTTATCATTATGTTACCCAGTTTTATACTGTTTTACACATACATATGTTATTACTGCATAACTAATAACTAATAGACACTTCTACATATCGGTGCTGTCCAAAAGAAAATTAAGTATCTCCAAAATGGCAACTTTACAGTAGAGGACAAACACTGTCTTCACTTTTAATGTAAGTCAATGGAACCAGAATTTTTGCCAAGTTATTTTGGAGCGTTTCTGATGATTCATTTATAATAAAATTATCACACAGTGTAAACAGCAGCTGCTGTGTTCAAATGATGTAGGAAAATACAAATCAACAAAAATGGAGGTGCATGTTTTTCTTTGGACAGCGACAATATGTATTTGCAGCAAAACTAATAACTAATGTAACATTCCCAACAGTTGTGTAAAACACTGTGATAAAATGTTAAATATTATTATTATTATTATTATTATTATTATTATTATTATTATTATAAAAAGGGTTTTAACATAAAGGAGTATTCAGGCAAGAAATGTAGTTGCTGTAGAGTATGGTACCATATCTAAGCAACCATAGACCAACAAATGAGGAGAAAAATATTTTTTAGCCATTTTATCAATTTTACACTTGTTGTATAAAAATACATGTATGATAACACAGCACTGGCTAATGCAACACTTTTCACATTATAAGTACTTTTACCAAATTACCACTGAGAGTTCATATAGGGCCAACCCAATGACACCCCTCTTCCCACTGGGGCTGAATCTCAAATGGTTCCCTACTTAGTGCACTACACAGGTATTTAAAAACCGGCTCCTGCACCACAACAGTGCATAGTACATAATACTCACTTACTACTTACTACATTACTACACTACTTAATACATACTACAAAATACTTACTTGGGATTCAGCCTCATTCATACTCGATAAATAGTGTACTATTTGACTGTAGAAGCTAGAATTCCAAAATGTACATGGCACACTATATAACATACTAAATACATTTCATCACTGTCCAATAATAAACACGCATCTCTATTTTTGTTGATTTTTATTTTTCTATGTCATTTATATGCAGCAGCTGCCAAATACATTGTGGGATTTCATGTTGAGTGGACAAATGGAAAAACTTCAAAATAGCTTGAAAAATATATGGTTTTATTGAATTACATTAAAAGTGAGGACAGTTTTTGTAAAATTGCCATTTTGGAGATATTTGTTTTGCACTGGGCAGCTACAACTTATAAACAGACTTTCCCATGTGTTTTTGACACAGTATGACACATCATTATCTATAAAAATGGAGAAACGTACAGACAAAATTAAGTCTTCCACATGGTAAGTTCTATTGTTTTCTGTTATGTAACAAAGCTTTGTCCCTCTTTATTATTGTAGCACTCCCGCAAAACAAAGTAAGCTGTCATTAGAGTGACTATATTTGATGTAAGAGGAATAAAGGGTATATGTGAGATTTATCCATACTACACCTTTAAAAAATCTCTTGTATTTTTAAAGATAAACCCCTTTATCTTCATCTGCTGGTTGCATAATCACAATCTAGTTAATGCTGAGGTGCTAAATGTAGCAGTTTAGAGCAGCTTTGTGGTCATTTAAATAGGCAGTGTAAGCATTTTTCTCAACCCTGCCAGGGTGTTACAATGAAAGAGACTGCAAATACGCCTTAAATGTTGTTAATAAACAAAGAAAAGAAAAGCGTTTGAATTGGAACCATTAAAAGGACTTGGCTGTGAATTCCCTGTTCAGTGGGAAGTCACATAGACACGTCCAATGAATGAATGTTAATAATTGGCCTTTTCTGTAACAATGGGCCATAAAAAACAACAAAACTTTAAATAACCCATTATAATTGCCGTATTAGCCACAACATTTCTGTGAATTTACACGTTAATTGGGCAACTCTGCTGTTTATTAGCAGCCGCTAATGGAGGTCTAGTTTCAAAATCAGCTGCAGAAGCAAATCCATCTCACAGTTGGATGAAGAGAGACAGGGCTTTGGAATACAGCATGTTTACGTGGTCAGCTCAGCCAGTTTCAAGTATAAAGGGCCTTCTTTGGGGACTAAAAGCATTGAAGTCCATAGCGAGGGCTACAGTGACTGCAAATAAATCTGCATTAGCACTGAACAACCAACGTCACTAAGCAACACTTCTAGCACAACTGCAAAAAGATGACATACGTTCAGAAAAGTGGAAGAATTGACTGGATGAGGGAGAACCAATGAAAAAAATTGTGAAGTGTTTTATCTAAAGCAAATAAAGTTCTAATTCATGTTTCAGTGGGAGCATCAGACTTGGTTTCGACTTCCCATTAAAAACATCTCAGATTAATAAGTCTCAAAATAGTTTGAGTAGTATTTCCAACAGCAGACACTATTAAGTGATCTGACTAAATGACGCTTTCTATACAGTTGAATACAAAGGTTTGGACAGCTTCAGACCAATTATATGGTTGATTAAACCATAAGTAAAATTAAAAGGACTTTGTATGCCTTACATTAAATCATTTGCAATAATATTTAAATATGACATATAAACCAAAAAGGAATGTTTGTTTATTAGAAAAAGGCCTCTAGTAGACCACTGTTTACACACTGTGATGGTGTCATCAGACAATTATTAGCTAAATTGCAATTCCATCAAATCCATAATATATATATATATATATATATATATATATATATATATATATATATATATATATATATATATATATATATATATATATTATAAGAGCCGTTTTTCTAATTCACAAAAAACATTTATGTATGGTTTACATGTCATATTTTAATAGTATTGGGCTTATTATATATAAATATACGATTTAAGTGAAGTGACACAAAACAACAAATACATATAAATATAAATATAAAAACAAATAAAATATACCCTACATTTACAGTATTTTGACACTGCTAATCTATGGAAACAGAATGCAAAAACTAAATCAATCTACCATCACCTTTATTTCACGGATGTTTATGGTTATTTTAATGGTTGTTTCTGTTATTATTATTATTATTATTATTATTATTATTATTATGGTAAAATGCTGCATGTCAGAATAACTGACTGAGCTGCAGTAAAATGCAGTATTTTTTTGAGTATGACAGATTTTTTTTTTCAAGAAAATATACCTTTACTGTTAAATAATGGGTTTGTCTGCCCTCCTTGCTGCTGTGTACTGTGTTTCTTTTTCTTAATGCATTGCTAACAGCTCACATACTAGTACGTTTTTATCATAGGCAGGGGACATTGTTATACATGATACAGCAAACTCAACCTGATAAATTATACCAATGTAGTTTGAAATAAATAATAGTATTGATTATTAATCATAATAATCTGTGTAGCTCTTTAACACTAAAGGGTATGGTGGTGCATTTTTAAAGCCCTTTTAGAATTAAAATAGAATAGAATAGAGTATTATAGAATAGAATAGAATAGAATAGAACAGAATAGAGCAGTATAAAATAGAACAGAACAGAATAGAATAGAGCAGAACAGAACACAATAGATTAGAATAGAATAGTATAGAATAGAACAAATCAGAACAGAATAGAATAGAGCAGAACAAAACAGAACAGAACAGAACACAATAGATTGGAATAGAATAGTATAGAATAGAACAGAACAGAACAGAATAGAATAAAGCAGAGCAGAGCAGAACACAATAGATTAAAATAGAATAGAATAGAATAGAATGGAATAGAATAGAATAGAACAGAACAGAATAGAATAGTACAGAATAGAATAGAGTAGTTTAGAACAGAACAGAATAGAATAGAATAGAATAGAGAAGTATAGAATAGAACAGAGCAGAATAGAATAGAGCAGAACAGAACAGAACACAATAGATTAGAATAGAATAGTATAGAATAGAACAAATCAGAACAGAATAGAATAGAATAGAATAGAGCAGAACAAAACAGAACAGAACACAATAGATTGGAATAGAATAGTATAGTATAGAATAGAATAGAACAGAACAAAACAGAACAGAACAGAACAGAATAGAATAGAATAGAATAGAATAGAGCAGAACAGAACAGAACAGAACACAATAGATTAGAATAGAATAGTATAGAATAGAACAAAACGGAACAGAACAGAACAGAACAGAATAGAACAGTATAGAATAGAACATAATAGAATAGAATAGAATAGAATAGTATAGAATAGAATAGCATAGAAAAGGATAGAACAGAATAGAACAGAACAGTATAGAATAGAATAGAACAGAACAGTATAGAATAAAATAGAATAGAATAGAATAGAACAAAACAGAACAGTATAGAATAAAATAGAATAGAATAGAACAGAACAGAACAGAATAGAACAGAACAGTACAGAATAAAATAGAATAGAACAGAACAGAACAGAACAGAATAGAACAGAACAGAACAGAACAGAACAGAACAGAACAGTATAGAATAAAATAGAATAGAACAGAACAGAACAGAACAGAATAGAACAGAACAGAATAGAACAGAACAGAACAGTATAGAATAAAATAGAATAGAACAGAACAGAACAGCACAGAACAGAACAGAACAGTATAGAATAGAACAGAACAGAACAGAACAGCACAGAACAGAACAGAATAGAACAGAACAGAACAGAACAGTATAGAATAAAATAGAATAGAACAGAACAGAACAGCACAGAACAGAACAGAACAGAACAGTATAGAATAAAATAGAATAGAACAGAACAGAACAGAATAGAACAGAACAGAACAGAACAGAACAGAACAGTATAGAATAAAATAGAATAGAATAGAACAGAACAGAACAGAACAGAATAGAACAGAACAGAACAGAACAGCACAGAACAGAACAGAACAGAATAGAACAGAACAGAACAGAACAGTATAGAATAAAATAGAATAGAACAGAACAGAACAGAATAGAATAGAATAAAATAGAATGATGCTGTTTCTGAGTAGTGGAGAGTGCTGTTTATAATAATAAATTTTGTAAAATAGATGATTTGATCAGAACAGAATAGAATAGAATAGAACAGAACAGAACAGAACAGAACAGAACAGAATAGAACAGAACAGAACAGAACAGAACAGAATAGAACAGAACAGAACAGAACAGCACAGCACAGCACAGCACAGAACAGAACAGTATAGAATAAAATAGAATAGAACAGAACAGAACAGAACAGAACAGAACAGCACAGAACAGAACAGAACAGAACAGAATAGAACAGAACAGTATAGAATAAAATAGAACAGAACAGAACAGAATAGAATAGAATAGAATAAAATAGAATGATGCTGTTTCTGAGTAGTGGAGAGTGCTGTTTATAATAATAAATATTGTGAAATAGATGATTTGATCAGAACAGAAAAGAATAGAATAGAATAGAATAGAATAGAACACAATAGAATAGAATAGAATAAAATAGAATAGAATAGAATGATGCTGTTTCTGAGTAGTGGAGAGTGCTGTTTATAATAATAAATATTGTAAAATAGATGATTTGATCAGAACAGAACAGAATAGAATAGAATAGAATAGAATAGAATAAAATAGAATGGAATTGATGCTGTTTCTGAGTAGTGGAGAGTGCTGTTTATAATAATAAATATTGTGAAATAGATGATTTGATCAGAACAGAATAGAATAGAATAGAATAGAATAGAATATAATAGAATAAAATAGAATGATGCTGTTTCTGAGTAGTGGAGAGTGCTGTTTATAATAATAAATATTGTGAAATAGATGATTTGATCAGAACAGAATAGAATAGAATAGAATAGAATAGAATAGAATAGAATAAAATAGAATGATGCTGTTTCTGAGTAGTGGAGAGTGCTGTTTATAATAATAAATATTGTGAAATAGATGATTTGATCAGAACAGAATAGAATAGAATAGAACACAATAGAATAGAATAGAATAAAATAGAATGGAATTGATGCTGTTTCTGAGTAGTGGAGAGTGCTGTTTATAATAATAAATATTGTGAAATAGATGATTTGATCAGAACAGAATAGAATAGAATAGAATAGAATAGAATAGAATAAAATAGAATGGAATTGATGCTGTTTCTGAGTAGTGGAGAGTGCTGTTTATAATAATAAATATTGTGAAATAGATGATTTGATCGCTCTATCTTTCCAGACAATACAGTATTAGTCTTCTTCATTCTGGTCCTTTGAGCAGATTAGGAAGTTACTTCAGAGCTGCAGCCCTTCTGGATGGCTGTGTTTAAACGACCAGACCTCTACACACAGACACACACGCACCCCTCACTACTAATGTTCAACTTGGAACTAGCCCAATTGAGAACCGCCGACAAAAATGATGTTCAGGAGGGGGGGATTTGAGGAGTGGGGGGGCATTCAGCAGGGAGTGGTGAAGTGGTTTATAGTAATGGATGTACCACATGGTGCTGTAGTTAGTGATGTGTTTCTGTCACTGCGGGAGACAGAAGAGAGGGAGAGAAAGACGGAAAGACGGAGAGAGTTTAGGAGGGACAGGAAAGGCCCTGGAGAAGGCTTTTATTTCTGCTTGCTTTGCAGCTAAAACGGCATTAAATGTGGGGCTGGGACAGAGGGACCCAAACTCGCCATTTAATTTACTGCTCCCTGCGGGACCACTGATACGATTTAACCTGATTACACACACACACGTGCTCATGCACTCATGAGTCTGGACTACATGCTTTGACTCGTCTTTATTCATGTCAGTATAGATAGCAGTGATACATAATGATGATCGCATAACATTTCAACCTCATTCATCTGATGTAATATTTGCAAGCTCTTACTGAGAAAAGAAAATGGGCTGAATAGAAGAAAATGTAGAAAAAAAAGAAGCTGCTGAAGTTATTAAAACAATGGACTAACCACAGCCCCATGATCACTGAAGGAGTTTGAGATGACTTGGATTGTAAGAAGCAGAAAACACAACCAGATTTTGAGACTGAACTTTGGACATGTGGAAAAATATCAGATTTTCTTTGGAAAACTAAAAGTAAGTCCTGCAAAAGAATGGAAACTGTAATGAAGACATAGTGAGTGAGATATCCAGTAGGCGAGTAGGGAGATATTTGATATTATATTTAGTTGTTGAGGCTTTAATGCCATTTTCTGTTAAATATATGTTTTCATCTTCTTTCCTGACAATTAAAGAAGAATAACCTAATGACCATTTTGATGGGAATCTAAATAAATGACGTTTGCGCAGTACTGTGTAATTATACTATATTTGTAAATAGTTATAAACGAAATAAGCCCAGATGTTGTGTTACAGGTTGTTAATAAATAATTGCCCCAGCTCAATAAAAGCTACATAGTGGCGCAGCTGTCTCAGAGTTGACCCTACTGTTTGGAGCCTGCGAGTTTGGTCCATGGTGATGCCACAGCCAACTGCCCCCATTCTCTATGGGCAGCTAAAACAGTCTTCCTTTCCCTCCATCACAGAATAAGCAGTTAGGGTTCTCCTCTAGGTGTAAATAAGACGTGGAGGCAGGATTAACGTGTCTCAGAGGAAGTGCTAGGCTTCACCCTCAGGCTTGGTAGTGTTGTATGATTGAAGCAGGTCTATAAAAGAACAGATAAACAAATAAACATGTTAATACATGTGAGCTGGCTATTGTGTGTATATGGATAATTCAACCAAACTAATTCAAAGTCAGAGTTGAAGACATATTTTTCACTTTTAACTGACTTGAACTTTAGACTCTAAAGCCCTATAACTTCTTAATGTTTATTAAAACAAATGACTGAAAATTTCATGTTGTCACTACCAAAACAATCATAACATCACTGAAACCTAATGTTTTAGTTCTAACTGTTTTGTTAGTTACAATTTTAACTAATTTTAAAACTCAAAAACGCTAGCCAGTACATGTATGTACAACATCAGCTGTACACATAAAAACATTATATTTTGCGTTAAAACACAAAATTTAGTTGCAGAAAATATGTTTCCTTAGTGACCACTCTTAATGTTACACACTGATTTTCAGACTTTGGGACACAATTACTGACTATGTGATCATGAGGGACTAGGACTCGGTTTCAATACCTGCTGTGGGTGTGGCTTAAACAAACCTCTAGACTAAAATAGCCTATAGACTAAAACACTTTGTGGTTCAGAAGTGACTTTAGACTAGACTATAATAAAACTAAATTACTAGTAAAATAAATGTTAATGTTTCAACTTTATTTTATATTAAATAATATTCCAACTCCTAATAGAAGTATTCTAAAAAAGATGATAAATATATATAAATATATAAATATATATTATCTTAATTAATGCACTGGGTTTGAAAAGGTTATGACATAAACCTGGTAAATATAAAGGGGTCTGATTTTTTAAAACTGGGGCCACAGTTGAAACTAATTTGGTAGAATGCTCCTCATAGATCATAATCACTGGTTGGAAATATAAATTCCTGAATATATGATATGATGGTGAGATATAATGTTTACTCTAAAACATTGTGATACATACATAATAAACTAGTGAGCTACACACAAGCAGAAAATAACATTATTTACCTGCAACAGAATTCAGACTTTCTGTTCCAGACCAGTTCAGATGAACCTGTTCAGATGACTAGATGCCTGTTATTGTTCTGAAACCCTTTGTATAAGTTATATACTGACTGGTGTTTTTGTCTCAGTTAAAGTCTGCTTATTAAAACAGACCAACTGACTTATTAATATTGTGAATGCTTTAAAACTCAGCTCAGAAATCATTGTGGGACAGTTGTGGAACTATTTTAGTAATTGAGCGCTAGAATATTACAAATGCATATTCTCTAAATAAAGAAAAAGCAAGTAAAGCTTACTTTGCTTTTTTATTTTTTCATCAGTGGCTCGGTTTTAACGATGCCTGGTTTTTAAATGTACAAACTCTTGCAAGTAAGACATTGACTTTTTCATGTTGTTGAAAACCGTGTCAGAAATGCAGCTTTCAAATGCAAGCTTTATAAAATATACTATTGTTGTGCCTTTGCAGTGTAGCCTGTAACATATTCAGGCAAAAACATAAAGTTACAGAAAGCTTTCAGTAAGGACAGTCTAAGCAGCATCCCACACAAATCACGATGTTGTTACTGCCCATATGAAAGATGCCACACTTCATTAAGGAGCTGTTTTAGGGTGGATTATAAGAAACACACTTGAATGAATGTTGAGAGTTGTAGCTTCTTACAAAGATCTTTGGCTTGGAAAACTGGGTTCAGAGCCATTTTGAAAGTCTACTGCGGGAGGCAAGTACGCCTGCTTACCACAGATGGATAAAATGAGTTGCTCATTCCTCCCCCTTCCATCCTTATTGCTCACTAGCAGCTTAACAATAGTTACAACAATGAAAAGTGTTTTACTTCTTTAAACTAGAAACCCAAATCTATTTCTTCAGAGGCTGTTAGAGGGTCCCTTATTCAAAGGGGCCTTGGTTAGTCATGTCCACCCTTACCTGCAGTAATGGAAAAATTTACTTTTTGTTTGTCAACACTGTGACAGTATACCTCTGAGCCACTCTATATTTTTATTTCACATGGGAAAAGAATGAGCCACCAAGCTTCAAACTCTTATTGTAGTTTTTTTTTTGTAGTTTGCGACTCCATCACTTACGCCACCGTCAACACATGTATTACTTACAGTTACTGCACACCTCAAAAAAAAAACAGTCAATGATCAGCCATGTTCTTATGAATGCACTCTATGTTGATAAAACACAATCCTGCATTTACTGGCACTACTGTTTGCTTCATCATCAGTGCTCAGCAAAGCCATAGAGTTTTCTATGAACGCTTAGTCATGCTGTCTCCCCAAGAATGGGCCGAAAGTGGGCAGGCAGATCTAGCCTTGCCCCAACTCCTTAATGAGATGATGAATGGAAAGTGAGAAAGTGAAGGAGGCCCTAGACTCCTGGGGAGGCTAATTTAAGCGGAGATTTATCAAAATGCTGGGCTTAGTGAGGACTGATCTGTAAGAGGGTGCCCACCAGCCTCCATTAAGATGGATGGGGTAATTACAGCCACTGTGCCTCCCTCTTGATCCACCAAAATCTGCTATGTGTGGGTTCTTTATGCCTCAGGAAAGGTTAAGATGCAGCGAGACATTTGGTAGCAGGTTGAAACTTAGCCCTATTACATTTACGTATCTATATTATTCAAACGGTTTCATGTAATTACATGTCAGTAGTGTCAAAAGTCAGAGAGTCCAGTTTGTCCAGCTTCCATGCTTACTTTTAGTTTTTTTTCAGGGGTGTTTTTTTCCACAGCTTCAGTCTTAGAAGTTGGTTGCATTTTCTTTTTTTACTAATGATCCAAGTAATACAAAGCATATTCAGGGATGTTAATGTCTGGGGTGCTCAGTTGTTCCAAAAAGCAGCTTCTTTTCCAATTTTCATCCATTTTGTCATTTTCTTTTCTAAGTAAGGAGCTTCTTGACAGATACACAACCTTTCAGACACATAGACTTGAGTTGTCTTCTCACAGTAGAAGAAAAAAACAAAAAACATCTGTGGGTTTGATTTTTAAATCTGAAAAAATGGAGCTTCTCATCTGTCAAAGACAAAAGCTTTAAGCACTGTCTATCTGACGGTGACAGGTTGATGGTCCACAGAGTCTTGCATAGTTGTTTGGGGCCCCTTTTTTATTTAGCTCTATTTTTCTAATAGAGTGTTTATATTACATTAGTGTTTACATTTCATTTTACTTCATTATTGTCAGGTCCTGCCATGTCTTCCTTACGTTCCCTTGTCTGCCCCATGTGTTTATGTGCTTTTGTTTATGTTTGCCATCTGCCCTTGAGTCCGCCCTCCTGTCTCCGCCATTCACCTGCTCCATGTTGTCTCATTCTTGTTAGCCCCAGGTGTTCGTTATTAGGTCCTGTATATATCCCTGGTTGTCTTAAGGTGCGTCCGAAATCACCTACTTTTCTACTACTCCGTAGTGAAATCAGTAGGCGAGCGCGGCTAGTATGTCCGAATACTCAGTAGCCATCGAGTAGTAGGCGAACAGTACCCGGGTGACCTATTGAATCAGCAGCCATTTTTATGTAGGCGAACACAGCACACTGCGCTATCCCATGATTCACCTGAAGCCGCGGATGAATTCAAAGCGGAGGAAAAAACTGTGAAAAGCGGAACGTCAGCTGTGTGTACGCAGCTACGGCTAGTAAACTGCCGCTACAGAAGCTAGCGCTACTACTGAGGTAAACAATGATTACATTCCTCCCGTTTTGTCTTTTCCGAGCTACAGCTCAACACTGTGTGAGTACAGATTCAGAAAAAACGCAGATCAGTGTCACAAAAAGCTTCTAAATCTGTCAGTAAATGGAGCTTTTAAATGAATAGCAGGACTTTTACGGTGATGGTCTGACGTCTTGCGTCACAGGACGCTGGCAATATGGTGGACGTAGTTTGTCTGAGCTTGTGTGGCTACTAAAACTCGCCTACTGAAATTACCTACTAGTTTGCCGCTCGAGTAGTACGTACTGGCTCTAATCTAGTGCCTACTGACTAGTACGCGATTTTGGACGCATCTTTAGTCTTTGCTTGGTGTTTTGTCCTACCGTATGTCAGTGAAACCTGTTTGTTGGATTCATGTTCTTCTCGTCATTGTTTTCTTGTAGTTTCACCAGTAATTCAGTGTTTCTAGTTTTGGAGGACCCGGTTTATACTAGTTTTCTTGGTATATTTTAGTGTTTTTGGTTCTTAATAAACTGCCATTCAGCTTGCACTTGCATCCTGCCTCCTCGACTTCATGTGTGACACTTACATGATAGTGTTTTACCTATTCTCCTCAGAAGTAATGAATAAATAGCTGTTTTGACTGGAAATTAAATAAATGAAGGGTGGTCTCTGATGTTTGCACAGTATTAAGATACAGTGCACAATTGCACAATTAATTAAAGCTACATTCATTCCTGTGTTGACAAGTGCAAGTTTGCGGCTTCATTTTGGTTCAAGCTTCAATAAAATCATGGCAAAGGGTAAAGAATGTTTCTGCTTTGCAAAACAAGACACAAAACATGAAATCAGTGCTTCTAAAAGAACATTTCTGCTTGTTTCAATAATAAGTGAGAACTTATAAATGTCACTTACAATAACTACAACTTCTAGTTGTCTGTTTCACACTTTCTACCAAATTGAATTGCTTTGTTTTAGACACTGAAAGATATATTCAGTAATGTGTTCAGTATTATTAATTGCAAGCTTCCTTTTGCTTTTTTCCACCTTTGGGAGCAGATTTTGTCTTATACAACGCTGGCTGTGTGTGTTCACATTAATGAGTAGTTTGACATTTCGCTAACTTGCCTCCTGCTCTCTGTCTGCTTCGCCCTTCATCGCTTGTGCCTCCAACCACTGGGAATTTGGCAGGCCTTGTCGGCCAATCGGATGCACCGCCGCTCGTGGAAAACAACTGCATTGCCAAAGGCGTTAAATACTGTTAATGGTCAATAAATGAATTCAAATGTCACCATTGTCTGGCTATCTTCCCTCTGGAGGTCTAGAAACCAGCCCACGACCCTTTAATGTTTCCCCTTACACACATCCCTTTAATTCGTAAGCATATCAACTCTAATCAAATACGTGATAACATTGTGAATGTGCCTGCGCCTGAATACATCAAGATAAATCTAATAGAAACTGAGAGAGGAGATATCGGAATGGTCAAACAGGGTGGAGGTCCATGTAATGGCTTCATATTGGAGTAATCCATCTTATGCTTAACAAAGATACACCCCTCGTTTGGTTTCCCTGCCGTGTTCAGAGAACCCAAAGATTGCACCTTTCCCTGGAACCTAGTTATCCCTTAGAGCTGAGTCATCACCCACATACATACGCAAACGAGCGCGCACTCTCACACCATGCATGCCCAACACAGCACATCCCATCAGCTCCATTGTGGAGGGTATTATGGAGATGGGGACTGGCAGAGGGGTGCAGGTGGCACTGGGCTGGCGCAGACGCCGTCCCGCCGCTCCCCGCGCCCGCGCCACAGCCATCTGTCATCAGCCCGAAACATCTGCAAACCCAAGGTGCCCTTGTCGCCCACTGTTACTGCAAGCCGCTTGGCGTTTCTATTGGAGGGCCGCTTGGGCGCCAGCTCCGCCAAGCCCAGTGCTGGGTACTCCACACCTCAAACGAGCAAATTCACCTTAGAGATGATTCTTAATCCACATACTGCAGTGGCAAGAGGGGGGTCTTGGAACCCCCACATAAGAAAAATCTGCTTTAAATGTCAATATTATTATCATTACAACCCGTTGCAATGTCAATACTTCAATAAGCCCTTCAAAGCTGCACTACGTAAGATTTGGGAATGTGGGAGACCTCTCTGCTGGAAACGTGTAATTGCACACAACATGCGGAAGCACACTTTGGAACATTGATTAACGCTTCGGACGCCTAGTAGATAAATCTGAGCATGTTGAAAAGAGAATTTAATAAGAACTCTATGTCTTCCAAAAAAGAAATTATCTACCATTACAGCTTCATTCATCTAACTGGACCTTGCATGAACCTGTGTATGTGTGATGCTGATACATGAAGACATTTTTTCAAAGTTTAAAAATAATTATAAAGTGCAGCTTCAACAAATCATAAACTTTATTGCAGATACTTGTGCACTAATCTTATGAATCACAGACATGTCACATGGGTTTTTACAAGTTGATGGACTGATGAATAATGTGAAACTGGAAGGCAAATTCAGTCAAATACCTAAATTTACTATGCATAACTAAATTCAAATAATTTTTTTTGTATTATTGGGAAATATCACACTGTTGGGATAGCATAGATGTATGTTTTGGGGGGTTATTTGATCGTGTAAGTGAACTAGCATTCACATCGCAGCATATTGCTGCTGTTGGAATAAAACCCTTTTCCTTCCCTATTGATGTTTTTCAGTTTTTGACATAAATGGAAAATGAATGTTGGCCTTTATGTTATGTGTAAATTTCATGATTAATGGACCGAGAACACCCAAAATAACATAGAAAACTTTGGTTCCATTGACTTGTGTAAAAGCATGGTATGTGTTTGTCCTTATCTGTAATCATTTTGTAAATACAAGGATTTGTATGTGCTATTGTCATTTCAAACCTGCCTAATTTTGATAAGCCTCAACAGCATAGTTCAGCCAAGTAGCATTTGAAATGAGAGTGCCACCATTTATTCAAAAATTCTGCAAAAGGATGTATTGTAGAGAAATTTAGCTTCCAGTTTCTTTACTATGGTGTTGATAGAATCCAAGGGTCTCAGTGTCTACAAAGCAAATAAACCACATACATACACATTGTACATATTAAGTGAACTCACATGTTTGGTGCATAATTTTCATTAGTGAAATAAAAACAAAAGAAATATTTTTCCTATGTATAAAATTTGCTCTGCAAGAACCTGTATGTATTTCTGTAAATTAAACTGGTATTTAAGACAATTATTTTAAGCCAAAACTATTTTATCTAATTATGCAGAAATGTAGTTAAATTCTCCTCTAAATTAGAAATTAGTACTCAAAACATGATCACTGCGCTTCCCTAGTTGAAGGGAATATTTTTTTCTCAAACATAATCAATTTATGGGCACAAATGTTGATCATTTTCAATATAAGGGCAGTTTTATTAACTTATGGCTGACTTACATTTGTAAATATCATGAAAAGTATTGCTATCACTACATGAATGTTCATTAAGTTCCTCTCTCTTCTTCACTGATCTGATTTGAACTTCCCTTCTTTTCTTTGTTCCTTTGGTAGGTGGTCTGAAACTAGTCTCATTCCTTTTTTATGGCTTCTTTTCCTCTTTCCATAGAAGCATATGAGAAGGTAGACCCGCAGCAGTGTCATCAGTTAGATCTTCCCTGGAGTTGCTATGCTTCTTGTTGCGCCTTCTCTCAATTTATTTTCCCTCCTCTCCCAAATCTCACTACAGACAGATGGCCACCCCCCCCCCCCCCCCCCCCCCGCCTTCCCTTCATCATTTCGCTTTGCGTCCTTCCGATTGAGGCATATTACTGAATATTGAGGGTGCAGTATGTTCAGGTAGCCTTCAGGAGATCCAGGGCGCCATATTGCAGCGGACCATCTTGGCGGCACTCCCTGGGTCTTCCATACACCGTGCACTGTATGCTTTTAACGAGAACAATACAATTAAAGACAGCTTGCCAATGTTTGCGCTTAAACACCTTAAAGCAAAAGCATGACCCAATCGGGTTTTTCGGAGACATTTTTCTGACAATTTAATGTTGTGCGCGGGGCTGCCAAGGTCTGCTGCGGCTCGGCGCCATGTGCGCATAAGCACTGCAACACAAAGCGAGCTTTGTCTGCTGCTGTGCTTCAGAACGGATTACAACGGCCATTTAACGAGATGATGTAGGGGCAAACCCTCTAGAAAGTCTGATCACATAAAATCAATAGGCACTCAAAGTGAGGTATATGGCACTGGCTCGGCTGAGCGCTGGGCACAGCGGTGTTATGCGTGGACACACGCGGTGTGCTCGGTTTATTGAGTTCATTGACAGAGGTAGTGATGACCACCCTGTCCAGTTAATCATTGCAGGCCTCAGCTGCCGACGTAAAATGGGCCGTGAAAAGAGCGCCAACCCGCAAGGAACATGTTGTGCCCTGCATTCTGCTCACATCGTGGGCTTACCACCTTTAATAGGAATAAAGCAATTAGTCCAAAGCTCCACCTCGCTTCTCTTGCTTGGTTTGGCTCTGGCACACATTAGCATTGACATTGTGACAAACAGCGAATAGCATATTTTATACACAGAACTGGTTTGTACTCTACATTTCTATTACCACGTTGCCGAAGCCAAATGGCGCTCGATCGCATTCAAAGTTGCCACGATCCCCCCCAGCAGACTCAAATAGTCTACTTTAGTGGAAAAGCTCTTAAGTATACAGCCTGAAAAAGGTGATTGTTCTGGGAGTAAAAAAAAGCCAAAGTACGCTGTGAAAAGGGAAGACGTAAACAAACGAGACAAAATGGCACCTAGAGCTCGACGAGCCTGGCCAAAACTTGTCTGGCACACGGTTCGTCTTTAGAAGGAGCACCTGCGCAGTCTTTTCCTTCACACTCTTTTAAAGAAAAACCCTGCTGCTCGGAGCCCATTTGGCACCTCGTCGGCTGGCCAAGAGCTGCCCAAAGCTGCCCACACACACCGTAGCGATAGAAGATCGTCCTCGTTCTAGCTATAGTCTAGAACGGGGCTAGAGACGCTATCTTAGGCCTAACGAACGCAGGCGCCGTGCACCAAATGAGGCCTGTCACCTTGTGTTAGCTAAACTCGCCGGTTCGCCTGAAGGAAAATACAGTCGAAGTCTTTTGCCCGGAAAAGGGGGTTATTTTGACGGAAAACATTTTCGAATTTGAGCTTTGCATTGAACTCACGGCCCTGGAATGCGGAGCCGAGGCCGAATTCCCGCGGAGGAAATACATGTGTGTCTCTTTGTATTGGGCTCGATCACTCCTCGAAGCTAAAAAGAAGAGCTATGGAGCATGAAGTTTGAGTCTTCTTGGGTTTTCCAGTGTTTGGGCTCTGGCTACAGCATGGCCCATATCCCTCATGCCTCCACAGGTGATTTATGGAGCTGCTCTGCTCTGATGAGGAGGGGGAGGTTGAGTTCATTCAGGGACAGACCCACTCAGCAACTTTGTTCTGCGCTGCAAAAGCGCTTGTCTTAAATCAGATTCTTGATCTGGTGTTCATGCGAATAATTCTTTAGCAACCTTTAATTTGTTTTTTTATTGTCTGTTTTGTAACTTTGTGCTTTCTATATGAAACTCAAACTCTATCAAAACGATCATGTATTTTTTTCTTCTTATCCTGGTCACCAGCACAACATCATGCATCCTTGGGTCACGCTGCCTTTGTATCCAATGTGCTTCCCATTCCTTTCAGCTGTTTTTGAGTGTAGAGTGAGGAGCCTATGGAGCAGGCAGGGTTGGTGGTAGTGGTGTGTGTGGGGCTATACAGGCCTATGTGTGTGTACGAGAGAATGGAGAGGAGGGGTGAAACTCAAAGCAGATGGTTATGCTGGCACCTGTCTTGCTCTAAAATCTGTTTGGAGCTGTTTTCCACATGTATAAAACAGGCGAGGCCTCCTTGTGCCAAGACAGGGGGAAAAAATCTCAGGTTTAACCCTCCAAACCCCTTTATTCCTCCATCTTTGCTCAGGCTAATTGGATATCTCCATTGTATGTGATTATTCCAAAACTGCTTTCAGTCCGCAGTGCTTCATCTGCTTTACGTAGATTGATTTTCAACCATCCAGCAATGCATATGAGCGTATAAGCCCAGTGCTCCCAGTCACAAACCAGCTCCCGACAGCACTTACTTATAGGTGAGTTTTCTAGGCTACTTTCTTTTGTTCTACCCGTGAGTCCCACGAGTGTCTGATATTTCATTCAGGACTTTTTCCCTCCTCCCTGCTCTCTGTTAGGCTGGATGATGTAAATGTGCCTTGTGTATTATTATTCATAAGCCTAAGAGGTAGGCCTGCAGTTGTTACTGGCCAAACGCAGAGCTAAAATGCACAATGGAGCGGAGCAGAGTAAAGCAAATCTTACGCACCGCACTGGGATTTTCCGTTGTTTCAGGCGGAATATGATATTTCGCTCTTGTCAAATAGACCATGATCTAATTTTGCAAACAATGGTTTGAAGGCTTGTTTGAATAATGGTTTCATTGTTTAAGACAAATTGGCAAAGCAGGGGACACGAGGCTACTTCTTTTCCTCAGAAGCTAGACTCTCCGTACTCTGCAGATCTAGCAGTCAGATGGTTTGAAAGGCAGACAAGTAATGGCTTTTACAGTTGGAGGTTCATTAGAAGATTTAGAGTTAGGAATTTTAAATGTGTTTTTAATTAACCTTTTACCGAACTAAGGTGACCAGGGCTAGAAAGAAGTACAGCAAACGCCTTTACTGTGAAAATACAACCAGCAGAGGGCGATAGAGCATTCACTTACTCTCACTCCTGAGTCTTCCTTTTCCACCTGTACTCAGCCTTGTGCGCAGCGATTGGACAGTAGTTTACACTACCAGCAGTCCGCCAATGGCGCAGAACTCTCGATTCTATTAGCCAATAATAGCGCAGTCTTGTATCAAAAGAACTTTGCATTAACACTTGCATAAAAATTTCTTAACTAAATTTTGACATTGGTTTTTCTCTTTACCTTCAAGGGGAATTTCAACATTTCTGAATAATTCTTTGAACTCTTGAGATGTTACCATTTAGAGTGGCTTGATTTAAAATGGTTCATTTGCAGAGAAACTCAGACTGCATCTTTCAGTGGTGGTGATGAGGACCAGGGGTTGTAATGTCCACAATACAAATATAGCCATTTTAAAATAAATAAAACTTGCACATCTTAACCATTTGATTGTGAAGAATTATTTAAAAATCTATTCAGGGAGAAATTGACTATCATTATTTTTTTTTTTACAGAAGTACAGTTAAGTCCCAGTGTAGCTATAGACTCCAACATGTCCAATACTATTTAAGGAAACTGAGCATAAAAAAAAGGCAAAAAACTTCAGGCTGCCTGTTGGGTCTCTCTTGCCCAATGAATAAAGAACAGCGGGCTAAATATTTAATTGAACTCAAATATACCATACTCTTTCTAGCTTTAGCTAGAATGTGACATTATTCAAGAGAAAAGCCTTTTATATTGTCTTATTATATGTAGGACTGCCATATGACATCATCACCGTTTGACAATTGTGGTCTAGAGGAAATCTGTCTATTTTTCATGCTTTTATAATAACCAAAAATAGTTTTTAATATCATATTTTAATAGTATTGGGCAGGTACACTGTTTTAAGGCATACAAAGTCAGTGTTCCCTTAAAAAAATATATTAAAAAATATATATGTATACACACAATATTTCTTCAGTAATGTTATGTTTTAGCTAAAGTTGGAAAGGCTGAATGATATAATCTTAGTTAATGGGATATTTAGTTCACTGTTCTTTCACTCATTGGATGAGAAAGAGAGCTAACATTTGATGCTGCACCAAAAATAATGTTTATTATGTCTATTTTTTATAAAAACATAGTATTTTGCTCGGTTTATACTATATATTTGAATAGTAGTGCACATGTACACCATACTGGGGTCTATATGTCTTGACCTCCGGATTCCCTTTAACTAGAGGAGTAAAATAAAAGAGCTGCAGAGAAGACAGACTGTGTGAAGTCAACGCAAAACTGAACTTGGTACATTTGCAACTGAAGGTGGGCTACTGAACGGGACCACCGCAGTGACGGTGTAGAATTGTGTTTCCATAAGTGTACCTTTCTTCAGTTTTTGACAGTTTGTATATATTTAAATGAATCTATTAAGCGTTTAAATGTTTTATTCGCTCAGAGGATTAACAGTGAACGCGCGCGCGGGAGGTGGAGTTAGACGGAAAGCGGGTGGAAAACAAAACAACTCTTCTAACGTTGACCGAGCTCCACCGTTCACCACATAAACCCAGCTGAAGATAAACTCACACCTGCCCAGCGTGTCTGTGCGGTGTAAACTTCAGTATTCATTCCCTAAACCGTAAGTTTATCTCTCCCTCAGTTCAGATATTTGGGGGGAGCCACAAATTGCTTCAGCATTTTCACACGTAGTAACTCGTGATTGAGGGGGGCTGTAAGCAGAAAACTCAAACCGGCTGCCTTCCCTCCTTCGCTGCTTATAACCCTTTCCCTCTCTCTTTTCCTCTAACCCAAGATTCCTCTTTTTCTAAAATAAGTTTTTTTAAAGAAGTCCTCTCCTTCTTTCACATCTCATCTGTACGTCCATGAGTTGGATTGTTATCAGTTTTATGGTCAGGTGAATCAGTTTTAAATGAAATCTGCTAGTGTGTTTAAAGCCTAACACAGTATTAGCCTATTGCTACCAAACAACAGCAACAAACTACGACCGTGTTAAATAAATTAAGGCCACTTATTATTTCTGAATATTTTATAAATAAATTCTTAACCTACTTTTTAGTGACCTATTATTTAGACTTCTCAGGACTCATTAGTAAAATGACTGTATTTCAGAAAACAGGGCTTTCATTGTTTTAATCTATTAATCGTTGGCTGTAAAAGCATTATAAGGACATTACAACCAACATTACAACTGGCTTATTTACTGCTTCTCAGGGTAGTAAACTGACATGGATGTGTGAGTACTTGTGCAGGTATGTGATATTTTGTGGGTTTTGTGTTCTTGTGGTAATTCAAACAAGACTCTGGGGTACTGTGGGCCATTAACAACTGTACAAACCAAACAGTAACCGTAAAAACCAAGGCCTGAATTTGGTCAGGTCTCGGTAAGCCGTGGAAGAAATTTGGTAAAGCATCTGAGAAATTAAAACATCTTGCCATTTGAGCCTTTAAGCCTTCCTTAAACACTAACAACCTCAGCAGAATTGGCTGCCTCCATGTGTAGACAGTGTTATTCATGGTGTGCACGGTGTTGTAGGCCTGCACATTGACTGTAACAAACAGTCATTTCATTGAGCCGTAGATTGGGTCACATTCTGAATCAGGAAATCAACCAAGATTAAAATACACTAAGAATATTAAAACAGTTATGTAACAGGAACATGGAGCATTTTAACTGAACAAGTATAAGGTCAGAGAAAAGAAAACATATCTGTTTTTTATTTTCAGTGGTATAAGCTACTTGCAGGGTTTTGGCAGAACGTGTGTCATTAAAAACATGCACAAACACTTTAAACATGTTATGATTTATGTGTTTTAAACAGTGTAATTTAGATTAACTCCCTTTAATTAAAAGGCTGTTGGAACAAAATCTTGAATCACCAAATGATTACATTACAGGAGAAAGAAACAACATTCTTTACTTTTAATGTAAGTCAGTGTAACCAGACTTCAGTCAATGTAACCAGACCTTTTTTAAGAGACATTTTAGGTCATTTCTTTTGGTCCACTCATCATGATATATACTCACAACATGAAAGGCAACAGACAATTTCAGATTATGTCTGAAAAACGAGAATGGAGGTATGTGTTTTTGTTCTGACAGCAGCAATATTTTTTTTTTTATTGCTTGTGTCTGAGGAAAAATTCAGGTAGGTGTATAATCTCATATATTTTCTATCTTTATTGAAAAAACACCACCATCGTCATCATCATCAACAACAATAACAATATTTTTTATTATTGTTATTATTATTATTATAGTTCGTGTTGCACTTATTACACAAGAGTATAGGCCTAACTACAAATATATATAACATAATATCTGATATATGTATTGTACCTGAATCCATCAGATATTATGCAGAGGGCTTTTATAAACATTTCAAAATAAAATTTTAACATTAATACAAAATCTCAACACTAAGTCCATTAATACGTTTATGGCATTGGTTGGTTTAAAAAAAGTAATAGTTCCCCTTACCCCAAAATGTAGTCGTGGCCGTGGGTTCTGTATCTATCTCCAATCCAGGATTACATTTTCTGCTTGATTTCCCTCACATATGCAAACGTGTTGATATTGTTAATAGCATAGCAAGAGCTCAATCAACTGCGCTTGATGACAGGCCTCTCCAGTATCGCAGGTGAAAGGGGCAGCCAGTGACATTTTTGGAGAAGACTGATAGACAAACAGACTGGCAGGCCGGCTGGCCGATAGGCAGGCAGATGAAAAATTTGCGTGAGAAAGAAAAGCAGTGAGATGGTGTGGATGAAAACCAGGCTGGCGTCAGCAAGTGCCCTTTAGTATTTAGAGGATGCAGGCATGGCATTTGGGCATTTAGTGTGGCATGAACACACACACACACACACACTCACCAACCCCCAACAATGATTTGCTTTATGAGGTGCCCACCGATGCCATGGTAACCTTCTCGTCCTGGGCAAGAAACGAGCAGTGGCGTGCCAAAAAAATGCCTGGTAACTTCTCTTTTTTTCTTTAACCCACGTTGCCCAGAAACCTTTGAAACTTAATAAGTGAAACCAGTGGCTACACAAAATAGGCCGGGCGAGAGTTTTAGTGGCTGGCCGAGAGAGTGAATAAAGTAGGGGATTTTAGTGTAGCATGTTTAAATGCACAAATTTAGCCTGGGTTTAAACAGG